>CAHIKZ030002065.1:82500-87500 GCA_903632075.3 Acanthosepion pharaonis | reverse complement strand
ATAAAATTATAGTATTTTTGTACACTTCTGATAAAATTTCATAAAAAGGTACCTAAATTAATTAGAAACCTTTTTCTTATTAAAAAAAATTCCATGTTAATTTAACTTTTTTCTCTATTCACAGATTTCCATAAAGCATAAATTTTTATAAATTTTTTTTTTTTTAAGTCAGACAAAAAAGAAATATTTTTTTTGCTATTTGCAAACGACCAGCATTAACTAATTTTATGAAAAACTTAGAAAATCTTTTATCGGTTTTAAATAATTTGTTCACTTTGCTAACAAGTTGTTTTGAAGAATAAACATGTAATCATTTTTTTTTTTTTTTTAACCCATTTTTGCGGGAATTGAAAATCTTATCTCAACAATTTCGAACATACAAAAACTTCAATAAAACAAATATATTATTTATTTTCAAAAAAGCTTTTATTTGTTTTAATTTGTTTTTTATGAATATGGAACAATATTTTCTGAAAGCAAAAATATCTTTTTGATGAAAAAACTTGAATTTTAATACCTTTATTTCATTTTTCTTTTTATTTTAAAACGACACAGTTGAAAAATGTTTAAATTGAATTTTTTTATCCCTCGTATTTTCACAATCTTTAAATACAACATCAATCTTTCAAAATGAACCATTCTTCGATTTTCTTGTCTCAAAATTTGAAAATTGTATAGACGATGGAACCAATCAAATTAACACTTCGTCCTTTTGTAATGTCCACAGCAATCCGTTAAAATTTTCAACAGTTTTTCAAAACCGGACAGAACTATCAAAACTTTGAACCTGAAAAATACCAAATTTGAATACAAAATAGTTACATTATTTGAGTTTTAATTGTTCTCCAGTTAGTACCTTTTATTTGTGCGCAAAACACGTATTTAGAAGTTAATTTTTTTTTCAATTTCAACTGAAAAGGGTACCCTTTGTTCATCTAACAGTTTCATCTTATGAAATTTAATCTCATTCTCACGAGATGCTAAACTTTAATTTTTAATAAATCTTATTTTTGTTTTAAAACTCACGTTATTTTCATTTTTTCCATAAATGAAATTGAAAATTAATAATAAAATTTTGATGGAAATACAAATAACTGTTCATTCAATTTTAATTTTTTTACATAAAAAAATAGTATTTTATGTACACTTCTCATAAAAATTTCATAAGAAAGGTACCTAAATTAATTAGATACCTTTTTTTTATGAAATTTAATCTCACTATTAACAGTCTTATTTTTTTAATTTCTTTATATTTTCCATAAAGCATCGTAAACGTAAAATGAAAGCTAAGTACAAAAAAAAAAAAAAAATAAAATAAAAAATTAGAGCGCTGAAAGTTTTCCTTAAAAGTAACAAGGTAAATAATTTGTTCACTTAAATAATTTCACTTCCTTCCATCCGTAGAAAGAATTCTCCTCCCGTAAGTTATCTAAACGTCTTGAATGTGCCTTTCGTCAATCGTCAAGCGACGCGAAAGGTTATGACCTGCTTTGTTTTATTTTCAAATTACATTTTTTTTTCACACAGAAAGCTAAGTTAAGCTTGGTTCAAAATATTTTAAATAAACAGTATAATTTCTGTTTTTATTAAAATCAGTTTTGAAAAAATGATAATTGATTTTTAAAAGAATATCAAAGTAAGATTTTAATTTTTTTTATCAAATCGAAAAAATGATTGAAAATGATTATCTGTCCTTTTTTTGACAAAAAAAAATATTTTTAACGAAAATTTCAGACGTGCTAGGAACGATTAAAAAATGTAAAAAAATACCCCCAAAATACTTTGATCTTTCCTCTTTAATAATAATATGAACATTAGACGATAAAATTTTGTTTTCGTCAAGTTCGGCGTCTTTTTTCATCATGCTATGCTCATTTGTTTACATTTTCAAAGGTGAGTTGTCCCCTTTTCATTCTCACGATGTGTCTTAATCGTGTTTTTTCAATTGATTTTATTAAAAAACAACTATGTTTTTTCCATTTTCGGCGCCGTTAGAACCACCAAAGGTAATTTTATGTAGTCCTGTGAAGTTTTGTTGAAATCGGCTAAAAAATGTAGGAAATTCGATCCAACATATAAACGTTACAGACACACACACACACACACACACACACACACACACACACACACACACACACACACACACAACCTGAGTTTTATAATAAGTAAGATATATATATATTGATACAATACATATTTATATATATATATATTTTAATATATATATATATGTTTAATATATATATATATATATATATAGTGTTTGATATATATATATATATATGTTTAATATATATATAATGTTAAATATAATATATATATATAGTGTTTATTATATATATATATATATATATGTTTAATATATATATATATAATGTTAAATATATATATATATATATATATATATATATATATATATATATATATATATATATATATATATTATATACATACATACATATATATATCTAGATTAAAAAAAGAAACAAAAATCTATTCCATACCTGAGGATTTTTTGTAGGAACAGATAAAAGCTTGTAAAAATAATAAGAACTCATGCAACAGATCCAAATGCAATTTTTGGATAATAAGTGTGACATTATATGTAATTATTGAACAATAAAGTTCATGCCACTTTGACAGAAAATTTACCAGTAAAAAAAAATTCACTTATCACCATATTTGTATAAGAACGCACAATTGTAAAATTTAAATTCAAACTCAGCGTTGTGACAGCACGCTCCAAAAATAATAACTCATTTCTAATAGCATTTTTCGGATTACAACAATACATATATTTTCGTCGTCCTCTTATTACTGAGAGAAAAATAAGAACAAAATCTATTCCATACCTGAGGATGTCTGTGTAACAGACGAAAGCTTGTAAAAAAAAATAAGAACTCATGCAACAGAAATTTATAGAAACAAGGATCTTTTCATTCTTTCTGAGCTAGAGTTTAGTATATACTTTCGCATATAATGGCTTGACCACTGAAAACATTTTTTTTGATAATAAAAAAATGAATTTTTCCGAATTTGAAGTGTTATCTTCGCAGTTGTGCAGACTTATGCCTCGCTCTTCTGACTCACTTTCTAATCTTAAGGCTACTCTCATTATTTAACATACTTATGCTTTTAAAGAATAGCCTTTCTGAGTCTAAGTGGATCAACATAAAATATGGTCAAATAGTTTAAAAATAATAATTTTTGGTTATTACTAAAGATAAGGGGCTGGTATTGTTCTATAACCATTCTTTGATTATGTCTCCAAAATGCAATGCATTCTTTATTGACGCTACGAAATTTTTCCTCTTGGTCCAGTAGAGACACATGATCGTACTATTCCTTTTGGAAATCAAATTCCAAAAGAAACTTTTTATCTTGGGCCAAAAAGTGGTTTCATATCTCGTGAAAAAATTATGATATTAGACCTGTTGGGTCTATTCGTCCTTGTCTGTACGGTCTTCCTAAGACTCATAAGGATAATGTACCTTCTTCCATCCTGAAATTTTTTGGAATTTTATCAATTCTCCTCAACATAAGGTTGCTAGTTTTCTTTCAAACCTTCTTCAACCTGTTGTTGAACATTTTAGCTCGTATACTATCAAAGATTCTTTTTCGTTTACTCAGGTTATTCGTTTATCCTTCTAAAAAATAAATTTAAATGTTAAAATGATTTATGTTTTGTTCACTTGTTTCCAGTAATGGAAACTATCATATATTTTGAAAAACATGTTATATCGAAGTAGTTTGTCACCTCCGGATATCCCAGAAATCGTGTTCGTTGAGCTTTTTTTTTTTGCTAATATGTCTCTTTTTAGTTTTAAAAAAAAATTATGTAATTTTCCTAAAGATCGATTCAAAAAAAAAGGCCCCCCTTTGGGTAAACAAAGTGATGGAACATTTTTTTCGCAGTTTTTGAGTCGTCCCTCCTCACTGTCCATAAATGCACCGTCTATGTACCGTCGGTATGTGGACGATACATTTTGTCTTTTTAATAGTGAAGTGGAAGCTGATTCCTTTATTATAGTTATGAATCCAAAAAGAATCATCCATCCTTAAAATTTATTTGGATAAAGGAAAAATTCTTGTCATTTCTTCCTTTTTTTGTGTCCTTTTTTGAATTACTCTTTGAAAATTTTTTAATCGGTGTTTCAAAAAAATTTTTTTTGGTCTGTTTAACAAAAATGCATTTTGTCCCAGAAAAAAATAAATCAATCTAATCAAGACCTGATAACTCATTTTTTTTGATCTGCAGACAAATCATATTTGGATGAAGAATTTTAAGGTATCCGCCGTACTTTATTAAAAATATATATCCTAGTGATATTCTTGATGCTGTCATTGTATATAAAATTATTAAATTAAAATAGGAAAAACAAATCGATTATTTCAGAAATGTCCTATTTATTTTTATCCATTTATTGATTCTCGGGGTGAGCTTTTGGCTCACGGGTCTTTATCTGCCATTCATAACTTTTTCTCTGCTCAAAAGAATTCATTTTGCGACTCGTTCTGCCTTTTCCTTTTCTTTAAATATTAATTTCCTTTAAATGTTTCTTCCGTAATATATTCTTTTTTATGTGGTTGCATAGCAACTACATAGGAAGGAAATATAATTGCGCTTAGATTTATATAATATAAATAGCATGTCCCATTGCGAGTTCTTAATCCGGATGCTCAATTTTTTCATAAGTCATTTGGTTAATATATTCCGGGTCAGCGATCACTGAGCATTTAATAATTATTTTTTATGATTGTTCGAAAATTTTTTAATGAATTGGTTTAATTGAAAATGTCAAACATTTCGCACTGCATTCAAATTTCATTTGAGAGCACTTAAAAAAAAAAACTATTCGGTCCATACCCCTGCCGTCTTTTGTGCAAGCAAAGAGAATGTCTCCTCGGCTTAAATTATTACAAAGTCGTGTTTATCATAATTTCTCAATCCAATTTTATTTATAAAATTTTTTTTTCTTTTCTCCCTTTTCACTGTGCAT
>CAHIKZ030002065.1:0-80000 GCA_903632075.3 Acanthosepion pharaonis | reverse complement strand
CAGCTTAATTGAGTGTGTGTGTTCTGTGTATGTTTAGTGTGTGGTAGGGATGTTTTTAATTTCTGAATACGGTTAGCACATTGTGGCTTTGTTCGTAGTTAATATTGTTAAGAGTTGGTTTTTTTTTTTTTTATTATTAAAGCTTCCATTATTTTTAGTATTTTTTTTTGCAGGTGGATGCAGTTAATATATTTGTGTTTTCTACTAGTATGTTCCTAATGGTGTCGGGTAAATTTGTGTGTGTTTAAATGGGTTCTAATGGATGTGTCAGATAGATCAGATAGGTATAATGTAATATTTCTGTATTAATTATTTGTATGTGATTTTTGACTGTGTGTTATATTATCGTTATTTGAACTTAGCTTTTTTTCTTTGAAATAGTCTAATTTGGTGGTCTAAAAGATGGTTATTATTAAAAAACCAAATGCATATTTTTTTTACAAACAAGATGAATCTTCTCTAAGGCATATTATAAAGAAATATACTTGTCCAATTGATCCGAATAAAAAAATCAAATTTATTATCTATTATAAAAAAATTAAGACAGCCAACCTTATCCTCAAAAATAACAACACACCAACTAAGTCAAAATTACAAAGAACGAACATTATCTATGAGTTCAAATGCCCCTTAAGGAACTGTGTTCCTGATCAAACCGGACTCATAAATAATTACATCGGTTACACAACCACATGCTTATCCAGACGTCTTACGTTACACCTATCTGATCACAGCTCCATTAGAACCCATTTAAACACACACACACAAATTTACCAGACTCCATTAGAAACATACTAGTAGAAAACACAAATATATTAACTGCATCCACCTGCAAAAAAGACTAAAAATAATGGAAGCTTTAATAATAAAAAAGAAAAAGCCAACTCTTAACAATATTAACTATGAACAAAGCCACAATGTGCTAACCGTATTCGGAAATTAAAAACATCCCTACCACACACTAATACATACACAGAACGCACACACTCAATTAAGCTGAAAAATCGAATCATCCTTGATAATGGCTAAAGGTATAGCCGAAAGCGCTCAGAAATATAAAACATTTGGACAGTTCTTACACACCCTTTGTCCAGAAAAGAAAGCTCTTGTCAGAACACAAGAAAAATTAAATAAAGAGCTTAACCGTAGCACCTTTTCTGTCATTTTTAATGAAACATGCATATATATATATATATATATATATATATATATATATATAAATATATATATATAATAAAAATTTATATAAATATAAATTCAAACGTTCATAACATTAATTTAAAAGAGAGCTCAATACCAAGTGTAGAGCAATAGTTATTAATTATAAGTTGTTAAATATGGATAAAAAAACTTAATGACAAAGGTGCATATTTATATATATATATATATATATATATATCATCAGATGAATATATAAAGATATATTATAAATTTTTTTTTTAAAATATTACTTATGAAACATCACTTTTTTTAACATTATTCAAAAATGTTTTTTTTTTCATAAAAAAAAACACCATAAAAAAAATGGAAGAAATATAAATATAAAAAAATAAACAGCCTTTTGACCATTGAAACTGTGTTATCTCCCTGGTTGACATATGACAAGGGAAGAGCATTTCACATTTGATTTCACACATTGTATGTAGAAAATTTAATTTTTGCATGATGTAATTTCATTTATATATATCTGTGATACATTCTCTACTACTATTCAATCTACAATTACACTTTGTTTATACATCTTTTTTTTTATTTTTATAATGTAATAGTGCAAACATCACTTTTATTTTATTTTAAAAAAAAGAAGTAATTTATATTGTTAAAATTTTTATGAAATCAATAAGTTAATTTGAGTATGCAAAAATTGAATTTTTTTATCAATTTTTTCGAATATTTTAAATAAATATATATATATAATTCAAAATGTTATATAACAAATATATAATTATTCTTAGTATAAATTTTTTATTTATATATATATATAACTTTGAATATTTGATTGATCTGACATTTTTCAAAATTATTTTTATTTGTAAAAATGTATTTATTTATTTGTCAAGCGATACATGTCCTCATCAAATCTTTTCAATTAAAAAATTCTTTTCTCTTGCACATAATATTTATAAAGTTGATATTGATCAATTTAATGCTTGTTTTTTAGTTCAGTCAAATTTCTTGTTGGAAGACAGAATGGAACAATGTTGAAATAAAACAAATGCACTGTACTGCATTTACCTGGATCAAAAAAGTCCATCTAATAATGACTTGATAACAATTTTCAAACTTAGATCAGCTTGACATTTGTAGTCCCCTCAAGTTGGCACTGATCAGTCTGTATTGGTAGAAACACTATAAGTTAATTACAAAAACAGATGTTTATTTAAAAATATCTGAATTTTAAAGCAATCTATATATTTTTATTGTCTGTTAAAATGCCATCAGTGGAGATTCATGTTTTGTTTTTTGTTTTTTTGAAGAAATGATGATTACCAATATTAAAATTCTTCTCTTTATAGTTAATTATATCATAGAAGAAGACAGGTATTGAAAAAAAAATGATTGGTTTCAAAAATATTTTTTATTTTAACTCAGCTCTGGTTATCTGGATTTATAATACCTTAGGATCCAAATTATTAAAGTTATAAAAAACATTTGGGATTGCCATTATTCTCTATTCTATGTGTGGTGTTTTTGATACACATTCATATTTGATAATTTCTTTAAATTTATGATTTTTGAAGAAATTTTATGTTTATTTTTTTATTTATTTATTGTATATAATTCAATAATTTTTTGTAGACATACATTTCAATATTTTAAAAGGTAAAAGCTAAAAAATTTGGACAGAACATCCAAGTTTTACAAAATGCGTATAATCCTTTATATGTTCATTATTTAATTTGATATTATTATGTATAATCTTCATGAATAATAAGAAATAAAATAAAATAAACAGACAAATTTTTACTGGAACAAAATCTTACTAAAAGATAGATTTGTTGAATATTCTTTCTGTTAATATATCTTATAATTAAAATTTTTTTATTCAATGTACATAAAATGCGTATACAATATTACACTTGGCATACAATCTATATATCATTCAATAATAAAATAGACACAATATTTATTAATTCAAATTTTATTTTTTTAATATTCATATCAAGCATCAAAAAATTTTTTAATTTGACATTAATAAATTTAGCACTTTAATCAGTCATTAATATAGTTATACTTATTCAAACTTCTGAAATATTTAGAATTTTGATAATTAATAAAAGAAATATTTTTTTATATGGAAGGAAAATCCTAAAGTGGAACTTTTGGTGACACTGTTGTTATCAAAAAAAAGACATTGTATTTAATGATGCAAGTTGGACATGGAGGTTGGTATTCTGATATGCAAATATGGTTTTTGTTTTCTACTTTTCATTTTTTTCAAGGAAAACAAACTGGTTTATATTTGAATACTTCAATAGTAGTAAATAGAAATGGATTTCAGATAAAATGAACAGTTGATTTAAATATGCCAAAGAAAAATTATTAGCAGACAATAATGACAAAAATAAGCACACAGGTAATTTTAAAAAACATGATAAAAAATTTATTTAAAATTTACACAATTGAAGTTGTCAAATAGCTCATTTCAAAAAATAAATCATATTTTATATAAAGTTCATAGTTTTAACATATTGTCATGAAGAGAAAATGTTCTTACAACAGATTAAATGATCTGACACAAAATAATATTCAAAAATGTTTAAGACAAAAATCCAAGAGAATCTTCATTGTTTGGTGATAAAATATATGGTTTGCATAAATTTGTCTAAAGATGAAGAGAGATAATTATTTATTTTGAGCTTCAAAATTATATCTTCAAAAGTCGCATGATGTACAAAATATATACATTATTAGAAATATTAATCAAAATTTTCTTAAAAATCATTAGAAAAAAAAGTACTGCTAGCATTTTCATATTTATCCTTTTTTTTATTGAGAGTATTAGATTATATGTAAATTTGTCAATCACAAATTCCTCTTCTATTTACTTTTCTGTATAAATTAATTGATTGTTTTTTATGGTTTATCAACATTTTTCAAATTATTTAAAGTTTGAAAAATTTTTTTAGATTTTAAGAATTTTTGTAAGTAATAATGATTTACTGATATTTTCCTACTGTTTAACCATATATATATATATATTTTTTATATATTATATACTTTTCTCAACAGTATTTGTATATCAGAGAATATAATGAACCCAGATAGAATTGGTGTTTTATCTTTCCATTCCCCCACCCGTTTAATTTAAAGCAATCAAAACTTGGTATTCCCAAGCAAGTTAGCCATCTAGGTAGTGATATATTGATGTTATATTTAAATTAAGTGATCATATGGGAATAATTTGTAAGACATTTTTTATATGGATTTTCATTTTTAGACATCAAATGACTGTGAGTCAAAATAAAAAAAAAAAAAATAATGGGGTTAAATTTGTCAAATTCTCCTAGTGAACATTTTTTTTTATATATATATATATATATATATATATATATAATTATGAAAACAGAGACTTTACAAATCAATGGTAATATTTTATTTCACAAAACTAATTTCTCAGTTTCATTTCATCCGACCAAACACTTTCAACAATAAATGAATTTAAAAAAATTAATCTAGGGAACAAGAAAAAAGAGAATAAGATAAATAGGAAGAATATATATATATATATATATATATATATATATGAACAATATATATATAAAACAAACATAAATATTAATATATAATTATGCTGTAATAATGTTAATATAAAGTCAATGTTTCGGACGTTTTCGGTCTATTTTAAGATTTTTTTTGTTTTTCTGTATATTCTTCACAATCTGTCGGATTTATATCCATATATTTGATTACATACTGTTGAATACTGAAATACAAACCTTTTATTACATTATAACATTTTAAGACTTCAAGCTTGATTCATAAAAATATAAGATCTATTGATCTCAGCCTATTCCTGTAAGTAAGGAAAGGATTTATTAACGAACTGTTTAAAAATTGTTTCATCGTGCCTGTCTAATATTTTGAAATCATTTTTGATTTACTTTGTAACATGGAAGACTTCAAGTTTGTATGGAAATATAAGAACCTATTGATCTCTGCGTATTCCTATATCAACGGAAGGGATTTCTTGACGAACTGTTTATATGAGAAAATAGTTCAATCGAATTTGTTTAATATTTTAATATTTTGAAATCATCTTCAAATACGTTTTCACAACATCGCCCACATGACGACGACGTGATCATATTTTAAACGGAACGCTGATCTTATATAAAAATTTCAGTTATCTGTTTGGATTAGTTGTGCTCTTATGTCCATTGTCTTTTCATGCTGAATTTTATATGTTCTAATGTTAATTATGTTTTATGAATATGTCCTGATGATGGTCTAAAATAGACCGAAACGTCTGACGTTGACTTTATATTAACATTAATACAGCATAATTACATATTAAGATTTTTGTTTGTTTTTTCTGTATATTTTTCTTCATACTGTCGGATCTATATCCATATATTTGCTTACATATATATATATATATATATATATATATATATATATATAGTAAAGGTAACAGATCTGTTGGTATATAATCCAAGTGAATTCTAGTAATATAGAATATTAAAACTAATCCACAAAACAAGACAGATGACCAATATCTTCATCTGTCAAAATAGGCTATTCCCCATATGAGGTGATTTTCGATTTTATTATTTATTGAAAATATATATATTTCAAGAATTATAATTGAATTATATGAATGTTTTGTTGTTTTAGCTGCTGAAAAGATTTTGTATACAATACGTGAACCTTATTATTTATTCATTATTTTCATGTTTTTTTTTCAGTATCTAGGTAAAAAAGGAAAGGTTAAAGAAATTGATTCTGACGGAGATGTGAAAATTAAATTTAAGACTGGCAGTTATACCTATAACCCAAATGTTGTTGCAAAGGTAAAAGTTATGAAATTTATTATTTTATATTTGCTAATGTATACATATTTTTTTTTTAAGCATTTCACCCCAAGCAAGGCAGGAGTACCACTAGCACCCATGGGGGTTGCAGAGGGTAGAGAACAAGAGTAAAGAGGTATTTTTGGGGAGAGGATAAAGAGAAGGACAAGGAATAAGATCAAGGTATCAGATGTCGATTGACATTACACTTGAATATTTGAAGATTATAGTTATCAGGGAAGCAAGTAAGAGGAAGAGAATTCCACAGAGGGGAAGCGCAGGAGAAAAAGCTGTTTGAGTAGAAGAGATGGTTATATTTAACTGTTTTGACAGTGAAAGGGTAGGACCAAGATGCCAACCTAGTAGCTCACTTAAATTTATGCAGTCTAGGAATCAAGGAAAGCAACTCGTCAGAACAGTTGCCATGAAAATATTCATAGAAGAGTCAGAGAAAGTGACTGTAGACAAGATGCCAGATCAGAACCTATCATATTGCATATCCATCTCTGGATCTTGTCAAGGACCTCTAGAATTACAGTGGGGAAACCAGACCATATATGATAGCAATATTCCATGCAAGGATGGATGGTTGATTTACAGATTTGAAGGATGAATTCAGACGAGAAAAAATTTCTGGCATGACACAGTGAACCAAGTTTCCTTGCAATAGATGAAGCTATTGAGTCTATGTATTTGATCCACCTCATATCAGTGGACAGTATGAGGCCAAGCAAGATGAGCATCAGCCATTCTGATGAGAGG
The DNA here is from genome assembly GCA_903632075.3 of Acanthosepion pharaonis. Classification (NCBI taxonomy): domain Eukaryota; kingdom Metazoa; phylum Mollusca; class Cephalopoda; order Sepiida; family Sepiidae; genus Acanthosepion; species Acanthosepion pharaonis. Next base: position 73,224 of record CAHIKZ030002065.1, on the reverse strand, counting down.
CAGGGAGGGTTCTCTGTGGTAGATAAATGAGAGCAGTTTCTTTTTGGAGGCATTGAAGTTTACAAGACATTTCCTTCCCAAGTCAACCACAGATTAGAGGTCCTTTCTGAGACCGGCAACCAGGTTAGTTTTGTCAATGATACCAGATTTACTGTTGAGGTATGAGTAAACAGTAGTGTGATGAAAATTCAAATATATTTTGAAAAGAAAATCCAAGATATTAATATAACTGTGTTCATACATACTTAATTTTGGTGTAGTATAGACCTCATGTAGCGATGAACCACAGTTATCAACAATGCCCTGTGCAGGCTGGTGATGGTTTCATAATGGCACATAGTGTGTTCACATGGCATGGATTGGGTCATTGTAATAGACGTGACAGTGACTTACCAGGAGCAAAGCGAATTCGCTGCCTCACGTGTCAGACCATTCTCTGAGAGTCGGTCGCGCGTGCGTACACCTGCTGCCATTTTTATGCATCAGGCTTATTTGCATAAGAGAACAACATTACCTGTTAAAAACCAGGCAAGTGGACTTGGGGGACCACTGTTCTTTTAGGCTTTGGTGAGACTAGACGTATTGCTGAAAGAAAGCGACATCAATTTCTGGACACCTGACAGTCATGAATAAGTGATAGCGATATTGTACAGCTTCATGACCATTTGTAATTATGGAATCCATGTACCTCCACAATCATAAATTATTCCAGCAAGATAATGGTAATGGTAATATTAACTGTTTCCTAAGATGGAAACTTTTGGCAGCCAATGCTATTGCTGGTTGAAATTTATAAAATCTATCTATTAACTCTTTAGTATTCAACATGCTCAAAACCACCCCATAATTATCAGCTCTTAAATTCTCTCTGTTTGTGATTATAGTTTCACTGCTTATGGCATTTCCTACATTATTTGCGATGATATCATCATATATAATGGCAGAGTATACGTGGGGCGGGTTACAGTGGGTTGAACATTGAGAACCAATATTTACAGGGCAGTTTGAGGCGTTTTGAATGCTAAAACAATTTTTCAAGAAACTATATCTCTCAAGTTCATTGTTAATGCTCTTTTCAGTATTGATGGGAGCTTCCATCCTAACCTTTTGTTCAAAGTAGTGTGGAATATCAACATGTCATTATTTTCTTATTTTATTACGTCATTATTTTCTCTATGAGTTTTCATTATAAACTTGGTATTTTTGCATATTGATGCTTGAAATTCTTAGAATCTGGTCAACTTAAACATATTCTATGAGCAATGTTCCTGCAGGATATTGACAATCATGACTCACCACAATTTCCTGTCCTTTGTAGCTTTTAATAAGTTTTATCTTTTAGTTATATCTTCTAAACCTTGTTCTGACATCCATTTACTCTTGCTGAGTAGGTTATGTATTGTTTTCCTCTATCCCTCTTGTCTTCAATCATTCCTGTGAGTATCAAATTTTCCAAGTCCTCTTTCCTCATTATATACCCCCACTTTCTCTAAAAAGCCATTGTTCACATGTTCAGTCCATGGTATTCTTGGCATCCTTCTGTAGAAACACATTTCTGTTGCTGCATGTCTCTTCTTCATCTGTGAGGAGATTTTTCAGCACTCACAGCTATAAGGAAGGACTCATATTACATAGCAGTTCATATATCTTACCTAAACACTCCACTTTCCTTCAGATACATAGATCATGTTTTATTAATATATCCCAAAAGAAAAAACATGCAAAACATTATAAAAATCTTAATTTTTGTTTGAATTCCTGGGAGGAAAAATTATCATTATTTACAATCAGACTGTTGTCATGATCTGTGCTGTTATCACAATGTTTCAGCTGTTGTGAGCTCTGGCCTTAATCAGATGCTTGTTGATCTGGGTAACCTTCAGGGTTCAGTTCAAAATTTTGGAGCATCATAATATTTTAAAGAAAAGGTTTAACACACATATTTGACAATGACTTTGTTCATTACTGCAGTTTAGAGTTAGAAGTGAATGTAAAGAATGAGGATTAGTTTTCAAAAGCAAAACTAGGGATATATGTAAAGAGAAAGAGCTTCTAGAAATTGTCTCTTCCTTTCTTTTTAATAGAATTTACAAATTGAAAACATGTGCCTTTAAAAATTCCCAATGATGTCTTAATTTTTCTTAATATCAATTTTAAAATTTTATTTTTTCAGGTACTATCAAAAGGAGATATTGTACAAATATCAAGTGATATTGAAAAGGCAAAATTTTTACAGAATAAACATGGAGGATGGAATTCAAGAATGGAGTCGGTAGGTATTTTATTTAGTAGGTTTTTGAAGTAAAGCTTATTCAGGTTTGATAGTCTTTGAAAATTAACAAGATCAATTAAAATATGAGAACCTAGAACCAACTAATTATATTAAATGTAAGCTAAATATTAAACAGGGAAACAGATTTAATTCGAACTGTGTTTAACAAACTGTAAGTCATTTACATGTTAATCTATCTCTTCTCCCCACAACTATGAGTCAAAAGCATGAAAGACTGGGTCAAAGGCTTGGGTGGCAACCAGTCTAAGAGAAGATCAACACTAAATTCAAAACCTGAGGGTCTAGTGTATGAACTGAGAGTAACCTACATATTTCATGATCTTCAGCTGTTGGTTAAGAGGTGTTGGCAAGGAGATGGGCAATGGCAAGCTATCTGAAAACCCATCAAATGGATCATGAGGAAGAAGAATCAGTTTGTTTCTTTTGCCCTCAGGTCACGTGTCATCGTGGCATATTCCTGTGCCTGATAGTGTCAGAATTGATATCATCAAAAGGGGCAGCGAGCCATTCCAGAATAAGCAGAGACCTTTCAAGTCGGTCAAAAAGCCAGGTGCAAAGGTTAAAGGTGAATTGTGGCAACTCTCTGCAGCTTGGTTTTATTATTCATTGTCAAATGGCGACAGGGTGCTATGCTTGTGGATGGCATACTTGCTGCGTGATGGAAAATTGTACTGCTTTTGTTGTTGGTTGTTTGCCAAAGATGACAAAGCTACTGGAACATCTACTTTCGTCACTGGTTTCGAAGCCTGGATGAAGCTAAATCCAAAAAGTATCATCTGTCATGCTTGGAGAAGTGGAACACTGGCTTCAGGACTGCAGATGCAAACAACCATCGATGCAGCACACATTTCCCTGATGGAGAAAGAGAAAAAGAAGTTCAGAGACATTCTGCACAGAGATTTAGATGTGATACTTTTCCTTGCGCGACAGAACCTGCCATTTAGGGCACATCGTGAGGATGCATCATCATTAAACAAAGGTAACTTCTTGGAGCTTGTTGAATTGTTATCTCACTATGATGTAGTATTAAAAGAACATCTTGTCAGACTCCAGCAAAGCACAGACAGTCAGGTAGTATGTTCATACATGTCACCTGAAATTCAGAACGAGTTCATTTCTCTCTTGGCAAGATACGTGAATGGAAAACTCGTTTCTGACATCAAAAGTGCAAAATAATTTGGCATACTTTTTGATAGCACACCGGACATTTCGCATGCAGATCAAATGTCAACAGTAATTCAATATGTACACATTAGCGGTGGTACAGTTGAAGTGTGGGAGTCATTCCTTGGATTTTTTCATCTGAAAGGTAAAACAGCTACTGCATTAACTAGTGATATCCTAGAGAAACTAGAAAATGAAGGACTGGATATTCAATTGTGTCGTGGTCAAGGGTACGATAATGCGGCAAGCATGTCTGGAATCCACGGCGGTGTTCAAAAAAAGATCAAAGACATTAATCCAAGGGCCGTTTTTGTACCTTGTTCCAATCATTCTTTGAACCTTTGTGGGAAACATTCGTTTGCTAACAATCAAACTTGTGTGACATTTTTTGGATGTCTTGAGGTGCTGCACACTTTTTTTTGCTCTGTCAACCCATCGCTGGGATGTTCTAGTGGAATACACAGGTCTAACAGTGAAGAGACTGTCTACAACTCGCTGGAGTGCACATGCTGATGCTGTGAAGCCAGTGATACAGAAGTTTAACCTGTTTGTGGAAGCCATTGAAGACCTATGTGGTGTGGAAGAAAGCAACAAGACAAGACGCGCTGCGCGCAATCTGTTGCCAGCTATATGCAACTTTTCTTTCATTTCTTTCTTGTTTTTCTGGGGTGATGTTTTACAAGAAGTCAACTTAGACCAGAAGTACATGCAAACACCAGGTATTTCTCTGGACATGGTTGCTACCAAAGTAAGGGCTCTCAAAGTCTTTTTGGAAGAGCAGCGTACAAATGTTGTTGACAGTGCCATCCTGCCAAATGTGAAGAACTTGATATTCCTACAGAGAAGAGAATCAGAAGAAAGAGAATGCCTGGATTGTCATTGCAGCAAGAGACTAAGAGAGCAATGTTAGAGTGTCTGGACCATTTCCATATTGAGTTGGATACCAGAGGAAAGGCAGTGAATGACATTTTGCTGACATTTTGTGCTATTCAGTCAGACCATATTATTTGTGCCAAAGATGAAGAAATACAATTGTCTGTTGCCAAGCTCACTGCTGTGTATGATGAGCTGTCTTAAGAAGAACTTTGTTTAGAAATTCCACGTTTAAGGCAACACCTACAAGCAGCCGAAATAAACTTGGAGGAAGCCAAGCACTGGACTGTACTGCAGTTCCTGCAGTTTATCATCAAGTGGGACTTTGTTGAGTCATTGCCATATCTTACGCTAACTCTAAGATTCTTTCTGACAATATGTATTTCTGTGGCATCATGTGAAAGAAGTTTCTCCAAAATGAAACTTATAAAAAAATTACCTCCAGTCAACCATGAGCCAGTTGAGACTGTCAGATCTGGCTGTGCTGTCCATTGAAAACAAGATTATGAGACAAACAGATTTTGACGATGTCATTGACCAGTTTGCCACAATGAAAACAAGAAAACATTCATTCTAAGACCATAGTATCGAATGTCATTCTTTTGTGTATTGCCGTGTTTTGTATTTAGTTGTTCTGAAAGTGAACAGTTGCATTTTAAAAATCTTTTAATTTGAACTGATTATTTTGTGGTATTGGATTTTGTCTTGGATCATACATGTAAACAGTAACGTACCGGTCAGTAGAGTAAAGTAGAGGTAGAGCATGTATGAAAATTTAGCTACAGCTAACCATTCAGCATAGGGTGAATCGAGGTCATTGGGTTGACATTTGAGCGGACTGCCCCGGGTGACGTTTACTCTAGCTATGCCACTGGGACAATTACTTCTAAGAATGTTAACAACTGGCAAGTATTTTAATTATCCCAGAAGTGTTTCTAAATTCCAGAAGCCAAGTAGGATTTAAAAAGCCTGACTGTGATCTTTCTGAGAAACCTCATTATGGGTGTCTAATTACATTCAATAACAATCTTTTCAAGATATCTGTTAGAACAACACTCCAAAGCCTCAGAGATTTAACAAAAGGCAAAAGGTTTCATGTTCAAATATCTCAAGTAAATTAGAAAAATAGAATGTAGACTTTATGAATTTAATCCCAATATTGGTAGCAAGGCCTCATCATTTTACAGTTGAAATGTCAAAATGTAACGATAAGTTCTATGCTAAGAGTTTCATCTCTCACACTTCTCAGTTGTGGAATTCTCTTCTGGCTTCTTGTTTCCCAGTCAAAAATTTAAGAGCAATGTCAATTGTTATCTTCTTTCTCTGACTTGACAATTTGGCTTCAATCAGTTTCCCAATGTTTCATAATGTAGCTTCCCTGTGCCTTTTCTATAAATAATTTCATGGTAAATGTTTTGATGAATTTTCCTCTTTGGTACTTAGACATTAGGAATTTAAGTTCAGTATTAGATTGGCAGCAAGGGCTCATCATTTTACAGTTGAGTCAGCTAGATGTAATCATAAGCTCTATGCTACCGGTTTCTTCTCTCACACTTTGTACTTGTGGAACTGTTACAGCTTCTTACTTCCCAGCCAACTTTGATCTTCAAAACTTTAAATGCAATGTCAATCTTTATCTTTTTCTTCTTCATTTCTGTTCTTTTATTTATCTTCTCTGCTTAATAGTATATTTTCTCATATTCTCTAATACTCAGTAACCCCTAGCATCTTGCTTGAAGTGAAAGCAAAGTAACAGATGAAAATTTAAATCCCTGTAACCCATCACCAGACAATCAAGGGAAATTTCCAACCATTTGCAAGTGACTGCTGGCCCTGCATGAAAACTCCCTTTTCTCCTTTGGATTCTTATAGCACATGAGAAATGGATGCTGTATATTAACAACAAATGTAAAAAGCCATGTTTAACCACCAATTTCAGTGATCCCATCACAAAAACCAGGACTTCATCTGCTATGACATTGGTTCAAAGAGGGTGTGCCTCTATTAGTTTTACTTCATCTACTAAAATGCTGTGCTTACTGTGGCAGCCATAATGTTTTAGCTGTTCAATTTCTGGTGTGCAAGTGCCACAAATGCAGTGATATACTGAGATCTGTTGAGGGGAAAAAAGGGACATCTCATATGGTTTGCATTAGTTGCAGTATTCTTATGATGTTATAAAGCCACAGAGAGGAAACTTTCTCAATGATCAACTAAACATCTATGATTAGCAGCAACTGAAACTATAGTTTTGCAAATTATGCCATTATACATTTCACACTGTCCATTGCCTTGAGGGTTGTAAGGAATTATTCTACTAATAAACACTCCTTGTTCAAGCAAGAACTGCTTAAGATGCTCAGACATAAAAGTGCTCCTGTGGTCTGTGTGGATGTATGTGGACAATCCAAAAATGTCAACAAGAGAATAGAGGCTGTGAATTACAGTGGTTTCTGTTATGTCTGCACAGGGAATGGTGACTGAAAAACAAGAATGTTCATCAATGATTGTTAGAATGTTAGTTGTTAATGGAATTAGGCCCTTAAAGTCTAAACTAAGTCTTTCAAAAGTTCAGGTGGCTTTATAGCTGCTTCAGTTTTAGGCTTGTAAATATTTGATAAGAGCTCACAACTCTTTTTATATCTTCAACAGAATAAGGTAGGTATCTGATTTAGATGATGTAAAGTATTCCTGTTATACTGATGCAGCACAGTTCCTTTTGCAAATTAAGGAAGTATTCCCTACGGGTTGATGAGCCACATACCCTTGAAAGTGCATTAACTGCTGCAATTTCTTTTCTGTGAGGGGGTGTATAGGTGACATCAAATGAAAAACAAGGAAGCTCCATTCTTCATGTCTCTATTTTCTTGTTTTTTTTATTTTGCTTGTTGTTTTAGGGTTGAACATAAACAAGACTGATTTCTGATTGGTGAAAAGCCTGAAATAGCATCCAATTAGATCATGTTGCCTCCTGTTATACTGTGCTGAAAATTAGATCTATTTCTGATTCACTCTACATGTCAGCCAGAAATGAGCACTAAGAAAAAAACCACAAATAAAAAAGTTGTCTTCTGCACAGGGGCTCTGAGAATCACATCCAGCCCACAAAACAAATACCGTAAAAATGTAGAATATAATATAAAAGAAGCCAATCATGAATGCTGCCACCAAAGAAAAAAGAACTTTTTGATCCACCAGATTTGCTTAAAAGAAAGCCTCTCATAAACAATTAGCACAGAATACAGCCGACAGGCCAGTTCTCAACACTGGCTGGCTCTCAACATTACCACTGTGATTTCAGACAACCGACCCAACACACATATCTACTCAAGATCCACCCATACAATGTCCACAGAGACATTCTTCTTGCAGCCTCTGTATCAGCAAAGTCAGAGGCTTCACTAATTTACTTCAGACCTCTCTTGTCATCATCATCATTACTGTAATGTCAACCATCTTATCACACTCTGAGACTTTTTTAACACCACTTATCCCCATCCACACACCACTGGCATCAATTTCAACCTTGAAGATAGACAGATCAACCCTGCCAATGACACCCCACTCTTGCTACCAACTACATACACCTTGTGAACTCATACTGATGAATCTGCACCAGATAAGACCTGTCCACATAATTATGAATACTGGCTTTGAGTATTACATATATGTTTGATCAATACATGCTCATTGAAAATTTAACCTTTTTTTTTTTCCTTTTGCAAACATATGCTGGATTAACACTGATTAACCACAAGAATGTTTTTGAGAAAAATGCTACCAGGTAGCAAGATTGTCTTAACAAGGTAATTATCACATTTAGATGCGTCCATCTCTACTATCAGGGAAGCAGAAAGGTCCACATCTAAAATGATATTTGGCAATGTCATTCTTCAGATGTTTGAGAGCTTTCATAGTAGAAAGGGGCAGCTTAAAGTTAGAAGCTTGTGTTAATGGGTGTACCTTCTCAGTGAATAAAGTTAAACTCCATCAAAAGACATATATATTTTCAGTTATTGGGAAATTAAGAAGTCATTTGAGCTCAGGTTTCATTGTGCCTTTATTTATGACATATCCCAGTAGGTTGATAGTATTTAGGTGAAAAAATGCTAATGGGTGAGCTATGAAAGAAAAGTATATTCTCATATTTACACTTTTTCAATTATGAGAATTATTATATCCATGATATATAACACCATATTTCACAGACGGAATGTAATAGCTGAATAAAAAGGAATGAAAAACATGCTTTGTTCTCAGAGAGAGTTTTATGCTGCTAAGTCATACACAAAATTATATATACATATTTACATGCCTCACATAGAAAAGCTATATCACATGTCTACAACAGCAAGCAGTATGAAAAATATGTCTTACTTGTAATATTTCCTATGGGGAAAACTGGAGGTACAGTGGTTTCTCTATGAACCTAGTGGGACTATGTGGTTTTCTGTGTAAGGCCTACTGCTGTGGGCTAGTGATGACTTTTCTCTCTGGGCTTTACATCACAACTTGTCCTGGTCACTGTATCCCCTGATGTCACTAACCAGCCATCAAGTGATTCATGAGACTTTATCTCAATGAGAGGGAGATAATCACTTTTTGTATCCCTACAACATTTTTCATTATTTAAAATTAAATTATACCTTCTGACCAGCAGCCATAAACTGTTTAAATTTTCTGTCATGTTTTGCCTGATCCATATGTTATTATTTGCTATTTAAATACAGTTGGAGCAAAGAAAAATTCTCTAGTAGGTCATCTTACAATACTTTTGTAGAAAAAATAAATGAGAGGGGTAAAAAAAAAAATCAAGTGTGGCATTTGCTGGCAGACTGACTCTTCTTCTTCACTTGCCTAAAGGAAATAGATTCCGAGGCTCTATTTGTTTGCTAGCACACTGGGCACTTTTCATTTGACAAAGTCAGTCGTGTCTCTTTGACCTTCTTTTTTTTCCTATCAATCCATTCGTTAGACTAGCAAATGTAATCAGCCCAAGAAAGAAAAAACGTCCCTTTCCTCACTCTTAGCATCTCGCTTTTTATATCTCCTCAAGCAGGCCAGAATTTGCATATGTGCAAATCCTGTCTCGTAGAGACAAGACAAGCACTCATAAATTGTGCCCCCAAGAGCAGCCATATTTTTTTTTCAGCACTATGCATGCAAGATACGTCCGTGCTTGTTTTGATCTCAGGGGTAAGTCATTTCTTTCATCACAACACATTACAACTACAACTTTACTTTGTGTTTAGCGACATATCAACACTTCTATGAGTTATTTAATGCCGAAATGTAAATATTTTTTACACAGCTTTATTTATTTTTTTGTTATTGGTGATAATAATTGCTTAAGTGAAACCAAGTGGAGAATAGGTGGATTCATATACTTCCCAAGGGTATTTGCATGTAAGTGAATATAATGAACCTAACTGGAATTGGAACTCAGCTCTCCAATTAACAATTCCGAACCATTGTCTATTAAGCCACTAGCACATCCAAGTGGTCACCCATCTAGGTAGTAACCAGGCTTGATGTTGCTTAACTTTGGTGATTGTGCAGGAACTGGTGTTTCAACATGATGGTTGCCATAAGTCCATAGATAGTCATCAGATTAACTGAAAAGTCAGGCAAACTATAAAGGACACAAATTGAAACAATTCAATATCTAATAAACAAAAGTGAGTAAGTGATGTTCATGAATTTTTTTTATACAAATTAGTATTTCAATTATTTTTAGCTTGGGATAAATTTGTGTATATTTTGAATAACCTGAGGTTATGAATTTAACCAATTTTAAAGAGTAATCTCTGTCTTTTGCATGATGAACAAGAGCGTAATTTGAGAAAAATAACATGTACATATAGTAGAGGCAAGAGTTATTGGTTGTTCGAGAAAGTTTGATGAGGCTATTGGGACATCGTAAATAGGTGAAGAATTTTAAACTTGAGACTGGCAAAAAAAATGGGAAGTTTCAAAGTCAAAGTACTTTAAGTAGAAAGACAGTTTTCAGTTGTTCCAATGACAGAACCTAGTAGCTTTGGAGTTATGTTGTGCAAGGTCTAAAACCCTTTTCTTGATGGATCACATGATTGAGAAAGTGTTAGACTTATATTTTCCAGTAAATGTTGTCATACATTTTCAAGATGTAGCCCATCATTAAAGGCATTTCTCAACAACTCTTTAGAATAATGTCTACCTTTGACAGCTGTGAATGTTCTGTCCTTACTTAATTTATAAAGGTCACAGGAAATCATCTATTGTCTCCAAAGGCTGCTGGCATCTTGTAGCAAGTAAATGTCTGGTGAATATCTTGTTTTCTTTTTTACATATATCTTTCCCAAGATGTCTAGTGCTTCCTCATAAGTCAATGCATCAAAACATATTTGCAGATATTAGCTGAGACATACTTGGTTAGGCAGCACAATTTTTTGGGTGCTTTGTTTCCACATTTGTTGATAATTTCTTGAATGTTTATGCTTTTCAATGTTGAGTGAATTTGAGTCTATGTTGAATTTGTCAGAGTGGAGAACACATGCAAAAATATCAAACTGAAGAGTTACATGAGGGGTGATAATTAGAATGGTCTTTTATTATCATACCCTCAGAATATAGTTACAAATATTTGAAAAGATAATAGAAACACTTGATTGTTTTAACATACAGACACATTGTTTTTTTTTAATTACATATAGATTTTGGGGAAAACTGCTCAAGTGCAACATGTTTTTAAAACTTATGATGTTTGCATAAGAATTAGTGGTGAAACCTGGTGCCTCAATCCTCTGCTGTGTACTGTTGTAGGAAAATCTTCAAGCAGTTCAAGTTCTGATGACGATGACTCAGGTCAGTTTGTCTTTCACCTTTTTTGTTTTGCCTTCTGCCAAATTGAAAACAAAATAATTATCACTCCAAATCAAGATTTATTTTAGACTTGAGACATTTTTGTAGAAATTTCATTTTAAACTTTAAAATTTTTCTGCTGCCATAAGTTGCTTATTTATTTTAGAAGAAAAGAAAAATGAAAAATACAAAAATTGAAAAGCAAGGTATTTTGAAAAAGAATCTACTGAATTGTAAAATGAAGCCTGAATCGATATGATTAATAATTATAGCAATATTCTAGAATCTAAAATCAATTCCTGAAAAGTAATAATTCAGTAAAGCATTAAAATTAACTTCAATCATTTTTTCATGTATATTTACAAGTAGAATCAATATTTGATGAATATATGATGTAATACATGAAAAATGATAATAGCTCATCTGTAAATTACTTTAAAACAGAGAACTATTTTGAAACAGAACAGATTTCTTCATAAAAATACAGCATTCAGCAAATCTTAATAACATATTAGCAAAAGAAGCATGAACTGAAAAAAATATTAATTTCAGGATTTAAAAAAATCACAGCAAAACACAATAAATATATACCATACATACTTGAGTATCATGTGAAATTTTATGATGATTTTTTGATGCAAAAAATAGGGGGTTGTACTATATGAATGTAATTTTTGGAAGAGATTAAAACTCATGTATTTTCAGTGACCAGTTGCATTAGACACAGTTAAATTTTTTCTGGAGAGGTTAAAATTTATGCAAAAAAATTCAGGGGTTGCACTATACATGAAAACCGCTTATACATGAGTATATATGGTAAATTTTTTCCTTGATAATCTTTTTACTATATCTTTAAAGGGATGAATTTTTATTGAGTTCTACTGTATTTATTTTTGTGTGTTTTATTAAAAAGCAAGTCTTGTTACTCATCCAGTGTCTATATAGAAAAAATGACATAAATGAACCAAAAACAACATTTCACCAAAGTTTACAAAATGTAAATTACAATATAATTTAATAAAGAGAAGCTTTTACATACTAAGTTTTAAATGGAATTAATGTGTTTTATTATTTTAGTAATTATATTTCTTATTAATGCTGAGAACAATTAAAGTGCCAGTATAGTTTACCTTGCTTTTTAAATCAATCTTATCATTTGTTTTGAAAAGATTTTATAGCAAGTTCTACAAATATACAGATTTTAATGGGTGTATTAAATTAACTATAATTTGTTGCGGGGCCAATAAGGATGTCACCCCCGCAAGCTTTACGAAGAAGAGTGTGAATAGCCAAGACAATGAGGGGACAAAGGCAAAGGTTTATGGAACAATAACATCGAATTTATTAATGCATTTAAATCAGTGTCGGGTCCGGTATGACTGGTTTATTGTTTAGAGTAGCTTTCGGTCATATAAAGTTGATCGGCGAACGTAGCAAAGACTGGGCCAAGACTGGGCCAAAACTGAACAGTGATAGACTTCACAGGGCAGATCGACCGTGGAAACGGGATCGCGCCAAAGTGTATCACTTGATAAAAGCCGGAGTCCCTAAACAGGGCCAGGACTGAACAGTGATAGACTTTTTTTTGGATCGACCATGAAAACAGGATCACGCCAAAGTGTATCACTTGGCAAAAATTATAAACAGGGCCAAGACTGAACAGTGATAGACTTCACAGGGCGGATCGACCCATCATCAAATGGGATCGCGCCAAAGTGTATCATTGGCCCCGAGAATCCCTAAACCGGGCAAAGACTGAACAGTGATAGACTTCACAGGGCGGATCGATTTTAAACAGGATCGCAAAAGTGTATCACTTTTCGAAGCAGGTCAGAAAGTGATATGTCTTCCAGGCGGATCGACCGTGGAGACAAGGATCACCCCAAGAGTAAACAACAATTTTCTTTTACTGGAAGCTCACAAAGGCAGCGTACTACACTTTGATCCAGGCCCCAAATTTTCAGCAGCTTGGATTTGACGGGAAAGTGGCTAACAATATTTGGAAAGATTAAGAGATATCATTTTCATATAAAACATTCATCCTTCGACATCATTTGAACCTGCATCCTATACGGAACCATCATTTAAGATTGACGTGCCTAACTGCTCGGCCACAAAAGGATCATTCAGTTGGCAAGGTCGAATTTACTGCTGATAAACAGTACTGAAATAACATTTACTGGCCTGAATGTCTGAGAAAAAATTTAACAACATTCAATAAAGTAAATGTTATTTAATACTGTTTATTATAAAAAGCATTTACTAAAATACTTGTATCTATAAAAAAAAAAAAAAATGTTAAACATAAAAATGTCTTTAAATAATTGTCGGACTTTGTCCATTTCATAATGTGACGCCATTTGTTTACATATGATACACCATGAGCAGTTATGAATGTACGTGAGAGATTCATGGAAGATTGAAGTTTATAAGCAGTAAATTCGACCTTAATGACGAACAATCCTTTGTAGCCAATAAGATTCATTACGTCAAGCTAAATGATGTTTGCGTATAGGATGCAGGTTTGAATCCTGTCGAAATAATGAATATTTTCTATATTTAAAATTTCTCAACATTCAGGCTGGTAAATGTTATTTAATACTGTTTATTATAAACATTTACTAAAATACTTTGTATTTATAAAAAAAAATGTTAAACATAAAAATGTCTTTAAATAATTGTCAGACTTTTGTCCATTTCATAATATATATATATATATATATATATATATATATATATATATATAATATTAGTGGAAAATATACATACATATGAAAATATATCTAAAAATTCCCCATACATGTATATTTTCAGAAAAAATTTTTGAGAGAGGAAATATAATATATATATATATTAGTCCAAGAGGAAATATAATATATATATATATATATTAGTCCCCAAGCTTGAGACAATCGGATATCTAGCCACACTGATGAGCTGTGATACAGTGAAACAGTCTGTCTGTGGGTAACAACATATATATATATTATAATAAATATACATATATATATTATATATATTTGTGAAACTGAGCTGTCAGCAGGTGGTCAACTCCCAGTAATATTTCTCCTACCGGCATTTGTGGGATGACTTAGTCACTGCCACCAGCCTGTGTCCCAGTTGATTGGTGGTCATCGCTACTCGTCAGAATCCTTTGGTTAGAGTACCAAGTGGGATGGTTGGTCGATGCTAACGGCTTCATACCAGCTGGTATCAAACCGGTTGCAGCTGGTATGATACCAGCTCCATCATTCTCAGCTCACTTCCAACGTCTGGTTACCGAAGTAACTACTTCGATCTCAAGTCTAACCTACCCACTTTGTGATTTTGATCTTAGGTAGATGAAATCAATCAGACATCTGGCCATAGTGTAAGATGAGTCTAACTGGAGGTGATATCACACAAGCATAAAGAAAGAAGCAAATAAAAACCCAAGAGGTTCAAATATGTTAAAAGTAACAAATTAACTTTTATCCATCTGTTATATACAGAAGTGTGTGTTTTTCTCCCAACCCGTTTTCTATGGAGTGTGACACTTTTACGTTTTTTAGGAAAGTTCTGGTCTTCTAAGTCAACTGGTTTAGTTTTTAAGTGCTGGCTTAGCTTCGTTCATCAGTATAACTTGCTATTGTTAGGATAGGCAAAGTCGGAGGTTGTGGAATCTCTCGGTCAGCTTCTGCGAGGCAACACTATGGTCCCTGCTACTCAAACTGCAACTGCAAAATCCCAACTCCAACCAACTGACTCCAACTGCCAAACTGCCCGAGGGTATTCGTTTATATGGACACTGACCAAAAACCAGTGCGGGGTTAGATGCAGTCTGGGGTTTTCGGTAATTTCCAATTTTCTGACAAACCAGGAAAATTGATTACTTCCCATTTTGGAAAATTAATCACTTTCCATTTTGGGGGGATCCCTTCATCCATGAGGAGAGGTTGTAGGAGAGCTATCCTCCTAAACTCCCCCTTTCCCACATTGATACCTTATACCAAATCCCTTCAGTGGGTGTTAATAACTTCCCCGTCTTTCTCATCAAATTACCTCCGCCTATCACCATTGCTACCACTCGACCAATAGTGTCCTGGCCGTGCAGGCGTGGCTAGGCTAGCATCATTAAAATTATAACCTAGAATATTTTGTTTACAAAATTCTCTTTCCCACTGGCCAAAATTCTTATGAATACCATATGGCCACTTAAAATCTCTCAGATCTTTTGGTCACTTTGCGTCTTCTTAACCAGCACATTGTACAAACACCATCAATCAATTGTCAAAGTCTGACATCTGGTCCCTTCATGAAGTTGGCTTCTGAGAACAAAAAACGTAAATTGATTATAAATCTCTTTATCTCCAAATCAGCAATCCTCCTGAGATATTTTCTCATGCCAAAATTCTATAATCAACATATGGCCACTTAATGTGTCGGTACTTAAGATAACATCTTTGGAAAAATAAACAAGGGTAATTCTCTCTACCCCGTATCAACAAATATTTCAGAATATTTTCTCATGCCAAAACTTTTTATAATTATCATATGGCCTTGCCTTGCCACATAAGATATATATATATATATATATATATATATATATATATATATATATATATAAGTATATTTTAATTTCAAGACATGGTCAATATATTATGGCCATGTTCATAGTTTATATTATTGAGAGTTGTCTTTTAGATTGATGATTTTATATGCAGATGTGAGTTATCTGTTACACTAACAAAAGTTTCATCATATTTTCAGATTCACTCTCTGTCTTACTATGATTAACAAATAAAAAACTAGAAGACCCCCTAATCATTAAACTCCTGAGTAGATTGGACTCCATAATCAACTCTAAAGAGATTCTCATATGCTGGATTCTAAGCCACATTGGAGTGAGGGGAAATGAAAGAGCTGACACTACAGCCAAATCAGCATCTGACCCCTAACAAATTCAAGATTCCATAAACTGACTTGAAACCAAAAATTAATAGATTCCTTCTTACAAAATGACAACAATGCTGGAATGACAACATCCACAATAAACTTTTCCTAATCAACCCCACTTTGGGATAATGGAAACCAGCTTTTAGAAAGTCCAGAAAGGTCACACAAGACTCATGCACTCTTTTATACTCAAAAGGGGCCAACAACCACAGTGTGTAGCATGTCAAATACCCTGTACTGTTAAACACTTCCTCATAAAATATAAACCTTTTGCTCCCATCAGAAAACACTTTTACAATACACTACAGTGTATTTGCTTTTATTTTTCAGTCTTTCTCCAGGTTACTCTTACTACCAAAACGTTAAAATTTGCCGTCATCTGTCCACAATATATTTTGTTAAGTTATGAATATTTTGTATGAAAGATATTATATTTTGTTTTCACCATTAACCACTCAGTAGACTTCTCAGTTAAATTAAATGATAATACAGGTTCAAAACCTCAACTCAGCACAGAATAATGTGGTAAACAAAATATATGTAGCTGTCTATGTTTGAATAAAAAAAAAGGTTTTCCCATTATGTTAGTATTTTCACAATTTTTAAATTTATTTTTTAATTTTGAAGTGATTTGCACAAAATGGGAAAATCAAAGTAGCTAAGCATTGAGGTGAGGGTACAAACTGAAATTTTATTCAAAGAAGTCTACTTTTAAAGACAAATAAGCAAGAAGTTGAAGATTTCTAGACATAGGATGCAATATTTGTTACAAAGGCGATTAGAATCTGGTGCAAATGTTGACAGAAAAAGAGTTGGAGCATGAAAAGTGACAGTTGTTGCTGAAGATAAAAAACACTTGATTATTGAGAGCAAAAGAAATAGAAAGAAAACTGCTCCAGAGTTGACAGCTGAACTTAATTCCTCTCAGAAGCAACTAGTGTTGCTCTCAACTGTAAAAAAAAAAATCAACTTAGATGAGCAGGGCTTAAGTGAATGCATAACCATCAAGACAACCCGTTACAGAAGGTGAATAAGCAGAAAAAATTAAAAGAAGCAGAAATAGACATTGAAAGAGTGGCAAAATATATTGTAGATAGAGGAGGCCAAATTTGAAATTTTTGGTAGTAAGATGAGAGTATACTCATATGTAAGAAGAAGGCCAGGAGAAAGACCGAATGATGTGTGATTCCAACAGTTAAGCATGGAGGTGGGTCTGTTATGGTGTCGGAATGTTTTGAGGAGAGAGTAATAGAGATTTGATTCAGATCAAGGGAATCATGAAAAAAGAACAGTGCTATATCAACTAGTTTACACATAATTAGAAAAAAACATCACCTTTCAACAAGATAATGATTCAAAACACTCTTCTAAATTATACCAAAATTACCTCAAGTCTAAGAAAATATACAAAGAGTAAGAGTGAACTTGAAGAATGCTTGGGAAATTATGATTATTTTTCTCAAAAATTGTTGGAAAAAATGTCAAAAAATTGAAAAGAAGTAATTAAGGCAGGTAATGATTTTATTGAAGAAAACAAGATATGATGCTGTTGTATGATAATTTTTTTTAGTTAAGTGCTTATATTTTGTCAGAATAAAACCAATACATAGTTACTGAAATTTTATTTTACTTTAAAAAAATACAAAAATATCTCATTTTAAAGTGTTTTTTTAAAGAAATGCCAGTAAGCAACAAACTTTTTGCCTGTAGTGTATTATGCCATCTAATATTGTCAATCTATAACGAAAGTGATTCCCGTGCTTTTATTCTATCACCATGTATAGAGATACGTTATTAAAAAAATGTATGACAAATTTTCTTTTATATTTGTAGACGATGATATGTTTTCACAAATGTTCATTAGAGCTGCCAAAGAGACCATGAGCCAGATTTTTGATATAGGAACAACTGACATAGAAAAATTGTTATCTGTGAAATCTACTCTCGTAAGTAGTTCAAACTTTCCTTCGTTGTGTGCATTTAAATGAAGAAGTAAACTGAAAATCATGTTTATATTTCTTACTGTATGAAAACAAAAAATTTAATGAAGAAAAGTCATGAGAAATATTGAAAAAAATCATGATATTAATGAAAACTCATCTACAACATCATTACTGATTTCACCTGAATGACTCTAGATGATGATGTAATTTACCACCATACTACACTAATGGTGATTGTTATAGAATGCAAAGACCTGGGCAAGAATGGTCAGTGATTGTCTGGAATGCCTCATGCACATGGTATTCTGACAGTGATTGATTGTCTTTGTCTGGGTTTTAGTTATAAGTACAAAATGGCACAAATTCAACAGTCACAAGAATTTTGAAGTGTCAATATGCCTCTCACACCCAAGTTAGTGACCAGCTAAGACCACCTGTGACATCATTCCCTCTATTGCCTCTTAGATTCAAAGCTGCCACCACTCTCTCCTAATAAAACGAATGAGAAAAAGAAATGGTCTTTTTCATTGTACCACTTTATGTAGTAGCATGGGGACCCAAAAAAACACAGACCACAACATGATGATTATAATAAAGAAAATATCATCATTATTATTAAAATTATTGACCTTCTTTTATGATATAGTGATATCAGTTGTCAGTTGATATCATGTTAAGGAGACATCTGCAGGATGTTACAGAAATCATTTTGACAATTATTATCTTAACAAAGATCAACTGAGTGAAGTATAGCACCAATAGTAAGCCCTCTACCATTGCAGTTCAGATCAAACACCAGGTACAGCTTTTTTCAGTTGAACACTTGTGGCTTAATACAAGGAAAATGATTATTTGGTTAGATAATTACCTAAGAAAAAATCATGAGACAAAATTGTAGCAGTCAGCAAATTTTATTCAGTTGCAACCTTCTTGTAAGGGCTGGCTGTAGGCAGGCGAGGAAAAATGAGGCAAGTTAAGGGGGCAAAGGATCTAACTTTCTTTAATATGCTTTCCTTTCATGTGGCTGGCGAGTGGTTTAGGTGGCTGGGGACCTCTTTATAGCAGACCAAACTTCTTTGTCCTGTCAGCTTTCATCCAAAAGAGTCATTCCATTCCATTTAACCTTCTTTGTCTGGGTTGACTGACCTGGTTCTTGTGAGGTCCACTCTACTCAGTTGACATTTGTGAAGACAATAATTGCTAAAATGATTCTGTAAAATCCTGCAGATGTTAACAACTGATATTGCTACATCCACTCACTTCTTAAAGAAAAATATTGTTTTTCCATCTTGGCCATCAGTTGTTACAGCAATATTTATGGTTTATAACATACATAAAGAACAATTTCAACAATATGGGAAATTAAAGAAATATAAGTTCAGTGGATGTGAAAAGAAACTATACACAAAAGTAAAAAAATAATTTTGCATCCATTTGATGATATGATAAAGATTGATGGGGTAATAATTCTGCCAAAGAATTACATATTTTCCTTGTATTAAGCCACAAATGCATCCTGCAAATGAACTTGGTGTCTGGTCTGAGCTGCAATACTACAATGAGCCATGTTGCTTAAGGATGTAGGCAATCATGGCTCTCCACAGTTTCTTAATAAATTTTATGTTTTTCATATCTCTCTTAAACCTTGTTCTGCCATCCATTTACTCAAGCTCACTTCAAAAGTTATGCATTGTTTTCCTCTCTTCCTCTTGCCTTCTATCGATCATGTGCATATCAATTTTTCCAAGCCCTCTTGTCTGCTCTAGAAATTTCAACTGTCTCACAATTAAAAGTTACAACTGCTGATCAGTCATATCACGAAAAAGTTAAGTCAGTTAAATCATTAAGGCCATGAAAGAAAGAAAAGAAACTGTAAACCATATCCAAAACAGGAAACAAGGGATAAACTGCCAGTCCTGCTCAATAAACATGGAAGAAATACTGGTTGGGTGATAGTCAAACCCAAAAGTAAAGATGTATTTATAATAATTACCAAACTGAAATAACAATTGGATATAAAAAAAGGATTCAAAGCATCTAGACCAGTGGTTCTCAACCTTTTTCTATTCATGAATTCCTTTTAATTGATAATTTTTTATGACCCTCTTCTAGCCATTTACATTAACAATAGTTCATTTTTCAATTTCCAGAACAAATAAACAGTTATATTTCTCCATATAAACTTCAAAACTGATTGTTTTAAAAATCAAGTCAGTTAAATGAAACAAACTTTTCTGTCAAATAAATTTTACATAAATGCAAACTAGTAACATAAAAGACACTTGGAAATTATTTCATAATACTTAATGCTTAAGGAGGAAAATATTATCATTTATTTAATTATTAATGTGATCCTTAAGCCTGAGTTCATTTTGCAAATAAAGCTCAAAAATAGATTTCAATTACATAATTTAAATTTATTAGAACTAAAATATACAAGGCAACAGGCTTGTAGCACTGAAGTCACTTTCACTGAACTTATGGCCACTTCAAATCCCAAAATTTACAGGGCACCTTTGTGACCATGTGGCCCACCAGTTAAGAACCTATCATCTGAACCATGGCAATGCTGAAGTCTATAAAAATAGAGTCATAATAATCACATTAATAATGAAAGATAACAACAGCAATAATAATAATGTTATAAAGTTCTTCTTATGCTTTATTATGCATCAAATGATATCACAAATATAATATAGAATCTTATACTTAATTGCCTTAAAGTTAATGATAATATTAGCCATTTCATTATCAGGAAACATTCAACATTCATTGTCAGTGCTACTTTCTGTTGAAATCTATATAATATTTCTCTTAAAACAATTTTTCAGAAAAATAGGTTTCTCATGTCCAGTAGCTGTTATTGCTCTTTCCAGCACTGATGGGGGCTTCCTTCTTAACCTTTTGTTTGAAGTAGTGTGGAATGTCAATATCTTGATTATCTCACTATTTTCTTTTTGAGTTACAGGTTTAGTTGTTGATGTTGAAAGTTCTCAAGTAATGCTGCTTCTGTTATTTGGGACTTGTCCACAAGGTTAAAGAAAAGGATGGTCCTTGCCAAGACTTAAAAGTTTCATTTGCTCACAGTTTTTTTTAACCATTGTTCTAAGAATGCATTTGTATACAGCTAACAGTTTAGATATTTCAGAAAGTTTGGTGCCATATATGACATAACTTTTCTAAAAAATGAACACAACTTTGATTAATATATATAGGATCATATATTTTATTAATGTTTTTCATTTCATATTCATTAAAAAGAGAAACATGTTACTTAATTCAATCAAAATGCATAAGGGATTTGTCATTCATTGACAGATTTAATATCAAAAAGGCTAAAATGGCATATTCATCTGGGAAACAAAGATATTCTTAGATGGCAGCTGACAAATCTTATCTTAAAATATTTTAGAGTACAAACTTCACCTATTTTAAGTACAATGTATATGTCATGTTTTACTGTTGTTTTGCATTGTTACAGTTACTAATTAAGGTTAATGTATTTTGGCACCTCTTTTCATTTCCATTTAATACCTCATATTTATATGTTTGGGAGATCCTTGAGGTAGGGAGCCATTATAAAATAACAATCCAACAGAAGCATTAGAAATATGTAATTTTCTATAAATCAACTTTTGTTTTTTCATTATTTTATGAGTTCTCATCAAGTTTCCACTTAAAAGGAATCTGTATATATGTTTATGTAAACTATATTTTCTCATTAACATTGTATTGAATATAGCTTATTTCAGAAGAATTAATTCCAATGTAACATCTGCTTTGCCAGAAATGGACAGAATTACACTTGAGCATTCTTAAAAATGATGAGAAACTGACAAAAGAACTGTTAGAAAAAGGTGCCGATATCAATGAAACTGATGAATATGGTAATACTGCCCTGCACATTGCAGTAATAAAGTAAGTATTATCAACACTCAATAAACTGTATTATAATATTTCTTGATGGCAATTGGTTTTCAATTGAAAAAAAAATCTTTGCTCTATATGAATATTACTGTGAAGTTTCTTTTTTTATGCTTATCTCTTATACTTTAATCCATTGACATTAGGTCAGAACAAAAGTTCACAATGTTAGTCTTGTTTACACATTACAGAGGAAACATAACACATTATCTATCCCTACTATTTATTATTTGGACACAATGTTACTAGTGTGCATTTATATAGATACCTTAAAAAGGGTAGGTAAGTTTTATTTTTTAGAAAATATTTTTTTATAATTTAAAATATTAAAGTCTTGGTATAATATTATCACTGATGACAGTATGATTATCCTATGTCACTGTGTGGGATTTATTCCTAATTTATTCATTTGAAAATGAAAATATTTCTTCTTTAGAGAAAAAATTATTAAAACTGTTTCCTGTTTCAAAAGAAAAATATGTTTACATGTATGATCTTCCTTAGTGAAAATCACCAATGGTTTAAAATTCTGACAGTGTTACTTTATCCAAAAGTTTACAAAATTCAAGAAACATTGTAATTAATTATTGTTTATGTATGTGGTTATGTATGAGAGTGTGTGTGAGTGAACAAGTGAGAACAAAACAAAATAAAATTATAAGAAATGTTATTTGCTTATGAAATTAAGTGTGTAATTCAGAAAGGCCAAATGGGCCACAGTTTGTTCATGAGTGTTACACTGCATAAATCAAGGGACACAACTGTGTACAAATAATAAATCAACATTAAAACATAACATTTTTTGAGTGAATTTCAAAGACAGTATTATATAGTTCTATATAGATTTATTCAACCACATATGTGCCGTTTTGTTCTGCTATTTTTCACCATCTTTGAGACAGTTTCATGATTACATCCTCCCAGAACCTGGCAATTTTCTGGGTCGTGAACTTATCTAAGTGGTTTTCACGAGTGTCCAAAGAATTGAAATTCTTTCCCTAAGAGAATTTTATAGATCTCAAAATAAGGGGTAATACAAAGGTGAGGTGAGTATGGCAGGTATATAGATCAATGAAACATGAATATGGCAATATTGCCCTGCACATTGCAGTAATAAAGTATAACCTTTGAATAAACAAAAAGGATCAAGAAATTGCATTAAAGTATTTCATGTTGATTATTTTCCAATTGAAAATTATTTGCCTCTTTTAATCATCTGAGAGAAACATTTTTGGCTTCCATCAGCATGACTTATACTAACCATCAGGAGAGTGACTCATTGTGCCTTCTCAGGCTAATGTTTTCTTCTGACATAAAGAAGAAAATTATATTGAATCAACTGCTAGGTCTACTGCAAGGAAAATTAGTTCACTGTATCATGATAGACAATTTTTCTCACCAGAATCCATCTTTAAAATTTCTAAGTCTACAATTCTTAGATGCATTGAATATTGCTGCAACATCTGGTCTAGTGCTTCTGTTATGCATTTAGAGAGTCTACATAAAATACAAAGAAGAATCTGCAATGTTATTAGTCCTAAATTGTTTTTGTGATGTATGGTGGCCATTAATAATTAAGTATAAGTCAAGACTTCAATGTCAATGATAAAACAGTATTTAATTACAACTGCAAATAAATACTTAACAAGAACAAAGAAGTAAAAGTCAACCAAAGATAATTAAACTTTTCAGTGAATACCTTGTTAGTAGTACGACTCAGCTTAATATTCAGTAAATTATAAATCAAAACCCAAATCATCAATACACAATAATTCACATTAATTCAACTAGATAGTTCCACTCAATAGTCCCTTCAGTCAGTAGCCTGACTCTGCTATTTATACACCTGGCAGAAAACATATATTCATAAGTACAAAGTGTCATGCTCAAATCTCAGTGTTAGTAGTTATTTATTTTCTTCCTATATGACACCTTACTTTTATTGAGATGACATCTCTGGAATCTATATCTCTTCAGTTTTGGGTTCAGTATTCAAATGTTCTGTTGCTGTTCTTTTTCTTTTACTGTACCTCCTTGGTTCAGTAATTTCTGGTGGTGTGGATATGTCAAACATGTCAGACAATATTTCCGTAGGTGTCTCTTTTTGTGGAATTACTAAATCAGTGAATCTTTTTTAACTGATTAAGGTGTCGCTTAAGTTCCTACCTTTGTCGCTGTACCATGTATATCATTTTCCAATCCATTTGGAACATGTGACTTGCCCTGCAGAAGCGATGTTGAAGGATGGTAGCCTCTATGCTAGGGAGAAATGTCTGGGAGAGGACCTCGTTGATGATATAGTCCTCCCAACTGATGGGAAGGATTCTTTCAAGCTTCATTTGATGTTTGATGTCTCAATGATACAAAAGTCCTCACAGGTATACAGAAGAGTGGAACCATGACACAGAAGACCATGATTTGGTTTTTATGAGATCATGATTGCTGAAGACCCAATGTGAGAGTGTAACAGTATGAGCCACTTTGATCCTGTCAATTTTTTTCTCACAGGTGACATTAATTGAGATGATGCTGCCAAGGTAGGAAATTTTATCAACAACTTCTATTGGCAGTCCCCTGATGTTGATGCTGACCTCGTTATACAGGTTTGCCAATCTCTGGAAGTTAATGACAGTTTTGTCCACTGTTGTATTGTCATCAACATACTGAAATTCTCACATACAGGTAGTGGTACCCTTCGTGTGAGAACAAAGTCAGGCGAGGTTGAAGAGTCTGCCATCAAATCTGTATCAGATGTCAATGCCAGTGCTGTCAGGAGGATCTTGTTGACCATGGCAGTGAGATACAGGGAGAAGAGTGTCAGAGCTAATACATAGCACTTTTTAAGGACGCCGAAACGGGTCCGAGAGGACATCTCAACAGTTCACCTGGCACTCCATTCTATACAGATCAGAAACAAAGTGACCAGACAGCTAAAGTGGGCATGAGTGACCCACATTACTGAGGATTTTGTCAAAGGCCTTCTGCAAATCCCAGAAGATGAACATCAGTGAGTTTTGCTGCTCATGACTTCTTGTAGAACTGTCACACAGAAAAGACCATGTCAAGTTCCTCTTGAATGCTAGAAACCACACTGAGATTCTGGAAGGATCTCTTCTGCCACATGGAGGAGTCAATTCAGCAGTATTTATACAAAGATCTTGCCAGCATTGCTTAGGAGGGAGATGTCACAATAGTTTCTCATTTTTTGATGACTGTCACAATGTTGGCATTTTTAAAGACCTTAGGGACTTTTTTATCTTCCAAGATTTTATATACCAGAAGCATTAGTCTGGTAGTCTGTTTTTCATTTCTAGTCTACCATGGGAGAAAAACTCCAGAGGTACAATATCAGGTCCAGCAGCTTTTCCAGGTTTCATGAAGCAATGTGTTTCTTTCAATTCACAGAAGGCTGTGACATCCAGAAGTGACATCCAATGCTGGGCAAGGAATTAGATGTTTCACACAGTGGCATGGTCATTGAGAACACTCTGAAAGTAGTTCTTCCAGTGGCCCAGGATTGATTCAGGATCAGTAAGTAGTGGTAGCTCCATCTGAGTGAGTCCTTAAGACCTTCCATCATTGATTTGATGAGGCAAAAGATTTCCATTATGAATGCATAAAAGCAACGCATATTAACTGCCAAAAACAATTCTGTGCAATCCATAACACATGGTGGCAGGCAAAGGCAGCAGAAATCTAACAATAATCAGACCAATTCATATTTCCTTCTTTGATAAGTCTGATCTCACCCAAAGCAGCCATGTCAATGTCAAAATGGGTCATCTCATGACACACAAGTGCTGTTTGGGCATTCTGTGTCCTTGATGTCCATCAAAGTAAGTACGTTTCATATTGTGATAGTCAAGAGGTTGAAAGCAACATAAGTTTTGTAAGTTTGAGATATTATTTCCAATCACAAGAATGGGTCACCTGCTGACTCCAGTTTGCCAGCCAGACATACACATAATGACTGATGGTTACCCCACCTTTTCTAAGGGCTTCCTCACTTGGGGTAGGCTCCAGAAATCCTGAATAGATCAGCTCAGTCATGAGTCTAGCTGCCGCATCATCATGTCATTGCCGGTCATGAGAGATATGATCATCACAAACCCACTACAAACATGTGGGCATGGATTAATAGTCTACAGCTAACTAATCTTGCCCACATCACCCATGGGACTTGCTGAAAGGTGGTAGAAAGCAAAGTCAGTTTGACAAAGCCATTTGTGTGAATTTAATTTTGGTGGACAACTCTGCACAATGAAGAAGCCAACACACTTGGCCTGAAGTGACTACCTCATGGTTCAATGAGGATTGAGACATATGAGATCTGGCAAACCTGGTTGCATCAGGCTGTTGGATGCTAGGCCTGTTAATGTCCGCCTTGGTTATGCCAAATCCAGCTGGTGCTGCCCTCATCTGCCTATTAAGTCATTGAGATCATGTAGATCATTGCCTATCCTGCTGTTGGGAATTTCATGTTCAGTCTGGTCTCTCCTCCTCAACTTATTGCCATGAGTGGCCCTATAGTAATTTGCTCTTGGGATCACTGAGACACATAAGCCCTCTACCATGAAAAGGAACAACTATATATATATTTTAAGTTAGATGTCAGAGCACCTCCACTACAATGTACTATATATACACATCTTTTCAAAAAAAAAAATTAAGTAGTATACTATATATAACAGATTATCTTTTGTGACTATGCTTACAATATTGTATATATGATTCAACTAGACTTAAAAAGAACAAAATATTGCATATATGATTAAACTAGTCTTTAAAAGTAAGAAATATTGTATATATCATTAAAATAGATGTAAAAAGTAAAAATATTAAATATATAGGCTTTAAAAATACGGGAAGACTCAGTATGCAGATATAGTTTTTGTTTTGTCATTTTTCAAACCATTTATTTCTTTTAGAAATATCCCTAAAATGGTACGACTTCTGATAGAAAAGGGTGCAAAAGCAGACATATTGAATAAAAAGAACCATGCACCAATTCACATAGCTGTTATGGAGGGTTCAAAGCAATGTGTAAAAGAATTACTGGACAGCAGCATCAACATAAAGGTTTGTATTAAAAGACAATAATCATTTTTATTACAAAAGGTACTATACACATTTCTTATTGGTTCAGTAATGGCATTCTTTTGTATTTATAAGTACCATTATCTCTTAATTTCTCTAAAAATATTCTGTTGCAAATTTATGGTTTGGTTTATCTTGTTTTATGGCATACCATTCTCAATGCGTTACTTAATGGCAACAACATATTTATTGCTGGTAATATTTTTTGTTCAAAAATGTATTGCTGGCAATTTTTTTTTGTCAAAAACGTATTACTTGTAATATATTTTTGTTCAAAAATGTATTTCTGGTAAGAATTATTTCCAAAAATGTATTGCTGGTATTAAAACCAACTTGTACACTTTCATAGTGATTTAACCACAGCTGGGACATACCTGGGATACTAACAGTTGCTACCACCCCAGGTCAGGGTGGACCTGGGAAGATCAGCAATTAAGAGGTGGTTCCACACTCCTCAAAGCTTCCTAATCAGAGGCCTTGCTGTTGGAAGTAGTTTATTCTCTTACCCAGGACACGGATGAGATTTATTGTCATATCCAGGATGCTGCAAATTTATTACCTCATTATAACACTAAAGGTTTTTATTACAGTCTTCTTATAAAAATTCTTAATTTTGATTCTAGTATCATTGACAATTGCAGGCCTGCAGGGATATTCTTTGATTTCCAGATCAGAACTTCCCCCACTGAATGTAGAAAACTAATCTTGTGTAACTTGTTGCATGTGACCATAATACTTGCCTTTACTCAATTTTTGGTATTATAAGGAGTTTTGATAGTCTCTGACACAACTTCATCCCACACATAATAATCAAGAAGACTGCAGTCTGGGGATATATGTCGCAAAATATAAGGGGTGAAGTGGTTACAGAAACTTTCTGACACCCAGAATTTGTGTGGCATTGTATAGAGTCCTGTTGTCAGATATATGGTTTTACAGCAACCACCCTCATCACTCAGGGAGCACTACCTCATCAAAACAAATGCATGTATATATATATATGTGTTTATGCACATACACACACACACACACATATATATATATATATATATATATATATATATATATATATATATATATATATACAGTGGGGGGAAATAAATATTCGTACACTTGAAAAAATTGTAATTTTATAAATGTAAAAGCCTTAAATAAAACAAATCTCAGCACATTTTATGTATAAAGACACATAATATTAAAAAATAATAATAAACTTAATTAATTCTTATTGTAACAGAAATTAATGCATTTTTTAAATTCTAACTGGTGAAAAAAGTATTTGTACAAATCGAATAAAATAATCAATTAATTATGAAAAAAGTATATTCTAGAATGTTCCAGCAATGTTATCAGTAATTATAGTTAACGCTATTAGCCATTATCAGAACATTCTGCAATTTCTAGTCTTACAAGAAGGTTCTAATAATGCCTAAAAGTAAAGAATTGACTATTTCACAAAAACAACACATTTTGTCTCTTTAGAAAAATTGGAACAGTTACAGAACGATTTCAAAAAACCTGAATATTCCTTTTACTACAATTGCTTTGTTCATTGCAAGGTTTAAAACTCGTAACAGCATCAAAAACAAAAGACGAACAGGAACATTTCTCTAAGATCAACAAGGATATTAGGACGCCAGATCCAACAAAATCCACAAAATCGACTCCTCTTGAAATTACACAGAGATGCTAGGCTAAAATTCATTAGAGAGCATAAGGATAAAGAATATTCGTTTTGGGAAAAAGTACTATGGACAGATGAAACTAAAATATATATATGCATATATATATATATATATATATGTGTGTGTGTATATATATGTGTGTGTATATATATATATATATATGCATATATATATACCTATATCTATATGTATATATATATATAAAGTATGTATTTAGGCAGCATTTTTACATTCATACATGTTTCATTAAATAATATAGACAAATGTTGTCTATTTATTTTATGTAAATTCTTTTCATAATGTTTGATAAGCTTAATAACATTATCATTCAATGAAGAAAGAAAATCACAATGTTGATACATATTTTTTAATCCAATCTAAGCTTTCGGCTTACATATGCCATTATCAAAGATGACAATTAGAGTACAATATATTAAGCAATACACGGACAAGACAGTGATGATAGTCTGTTTCTGTTTCCATGGAAGATTTCCAAGCAATGATAAACTCATACATATAAGATGCTGGAAGCAAAAACCACACTGCAGCTCATGACATCACACATGACCACATGAAAGTTAATTCGAGGAGTATTAAGTATGGGAAGCTTATAGACATTTAAGAATATTTGTGGAGATTTTATAGTTTATTTTGTTCAGGTTAGGTTTCAACTGTTTTATGTATATAAAGCTATTGGAGTAGAAGCGACGGCTACATTTAGTAGTTTCGACAGTGAAAGGGTGAGAGTGGGATGCCAGCCTTGTAGGGCGCTTGAACTCATGAAGTCTGGGAACCAGCGAATGCAGCTCCTCGGAGCAATTGCCATGAAAGTATTTGTAGAGAGTAGCGACAGCACATCTGTGAGAGAGCAACTGTAGACGAGATGCCAGAACAGGGCCAATTATATTGCATATCTGCCTCTGGAGCCTATCAAGAACCCCGAGGCAAACAGAAGGGGCACCAGACCATATATGGCAGCAATACTCCATGCAAGGGCAAATTGTTGATTTGTAGATCTGGAGGATCGATTCCGGGGAGAAAAAATTTCTGGCACGGCACAGGGAGCTGACTTTCCTTGTGGTGGATGAAGTAATTGACTCAATGTATTTGTTCCATCTCAGGTCAGCAGTCAACGTGAGATGGAGCAGCCGCAGAGAGTTGCTCTCGGGAAGTTGAGCGTCAGACATTCTAATGGAGGGCAGGGAATGTCTCTGTGGTGATTAATAGAGAGCAGTTTTGTTTTTGAGGCATTAAAATTAACCAGCCAATTCCTGCCCCAGTTCACAACCGATTGGAGGTCCTTTTCGAGACTAACGGCCAGGTTAGTTTTGTCAGCGACACTAGATTTGTTTTTGAGGCAGGAGTAAATAGTAGTGTCGTCCGCATAGATGCCTACTTGGGAATTTATGACATCAGGAAGATCGTTAATGAAGATAAGGAACAGATATAGGGCCTAGGATGGAGCCTTGGGGAACACCTGCGTTCGTGGGATAGGAGCTGGAGGAGAATCCGTTGGGAACGACCTTCAATTCACGGTTTGACAGGAATGATTGTATTGTCAAACAATCGACCTGAATTCCATAACCCTGAAGCGAAGAAGGCCGGCATGCCAAACCCTATCAAACGCTTTGGAGATATCTAGAGCCACGGCACGGCTTCCCCGTTATTTTGAAGTGCTTGGTAAACAAATTCAGTTATGGCCGTGAGAACATCAGCTGTAGAATGGGCAAAGCGGAAACCATATTGCTTGTCTGAGAGCAGATTATGGGATGTAAGGTGCTTAACCACTTCGGCGTTGATTAAAGCTTCAAAGACTTTGCCGAAGAGGGGTAGGAGACTGATAGGACGGTAATTAGAAGGGTCAGAATGGTCCCAGAGTTCTTAAAGACAGGAAAAATGGATGAGGACTTCCAACAGGCTGGAAAACAAGATTCATTGAGGCAGTAGTTATATAATTTGGAGGGGCAGGGGCCCAGTTCAGGTGCACATTTCTTCAGGACAATGGCTGGTATCCCATCTCCACCACTAGCCTTGTGGGGGTCTAATTTAGAGATGATGCCCAATACCGATGACGGGGTTATGTGCAACTCGCTCAAAAGGAGCCTCAGTTCTAAGTTCTAAAAGGTGTGGGTACACCGGAAGAGTCGAGCGTTGAATTGAATGAAAATTTCCGAGCAAAGCATTCAGCCTTGTCGGCAGAAGAAACTGGTCAAACTGGTTGAACAAAGGAGGTATAGAGGGTTTGCTATTGTTAAGTACGCTCTTGCAGAGACGCCAATAATCTTTTGGAGCCAAATTTGCGAGATGCAATACGTTCTTTCATTCGAGCAGCAAATAGTGACTTTGCTTCATTGAGGACACACTTACACTCGTTACGGGCTGAGACAAAAGAGATTCTATTGCAATCAGACATGTCGCTACGATATAGGTGGAAAAAGTGATTCCTATGGGCAATGGCAGCTGAGCAAGCAGCGGAGAACCAAAGGGAGGAGCGCGATTTAACCTTATATTTCGTTGAATGGATGAAAGCCTCGATTCCAGTTTTTACCCAGGAAGAGACCTCAGAAGCACATTTAGAACAGGGAGCGAAAGACAACGTCCCAGGGGACATCGCGAAGGAAATCACGGAACGAGTTCCAGCTCATTGATAGCAGAACGATGTTCTAGTGATAGTGGTTTGATGGCGGTTGACCGGAAGGAGATGTTGATAGACAATAAACAGCCTTGATCAGATTTGCCAAGAAGGTTAGGAATAGTGGCGCTATCTTCAAACTCGGGATGGAGATAAAACAAATGAATCCAAAAAAAAATTATTTATATCAAATTCCCTTGTTATAAATTTCTGTAAAACTTGAGAAAAATTTAAGACGATGCCTATTGAAAAATTATATTTATTTGTATGGGGAAAGGTTTTACAAAAAAGCACATTAAGCCATTTTGTAAAATAGGTGTATGCGGGGTCCACAAACACATTATTTTATGGAACCTTGTCAATGCTGTCAGAAATGCATTCAGTACACACAGTTAAGGATTTAAAAAGAAAAATTGCCAAACTGAGAAATAGCCGAAGACACATATACGATTGTTGGAATTCAAGTTTTCATTCTCTTCATTGGGATTCACCTTGATTAAAAACCAATTTTGCATATGGGTTTGTACTTTTCTAAGGAGTGGAAAGATAAATTATTACTAAAGCAGACACTGGCGATGATCAACGTCCTCTTATAAAATATTATCGTTCAGTTCACAACCATCGTTTTGCATTCTTATTCAGTAACCTTTTCTACGTTATAATGGAATAATGTTTAAATTGTTCATTATATATATATATATATATATATATTGTATATATATATATATAGAAAAGAATAAGATGGATTTTAGAAGTTTAACTGAAAATTTTAAAAACCCTCAATGTTTCATCGAATATTACTAATCGCGTGTATGGTTTAAAAAACGATATATATATATAAAAAAAAAGCTTTTTTATATAATGAGTTTGTAAGAAAAAATTGTTACAGTTGAAAGGTCTGACTGCAAAAAACCCCATTACGAGTAACAACTAATTTTACAAAATTTTTTTAATTGTAATATCCTAAATAAATAATATTTAGGAAAGTTTTGAAACCCCTTTAAATTAAAAATGTTAATTTTGTTGGAAATATATTTCTTCGTTCTCATCATACCATATATATATATATATATATATATATATATATATATATAAAATAAATTAATTTATTTCGATATCTCCATATATAATTGTAAAATGTGCTATAATGGATATACAATTTATATATAAATATATATAATTTTTAACGATTAAAACATAATTGAAGCAGTTCCGAAACTTATTTATTTAAATATGAAACTCTATTGATATGCCGCGCTTAAAATTCGTTAAATTTCATTTCCTTAATTAATTTAATCTCAAACAAAATTATTCGTTGTTAATAATTTAAAAATTCTTGGAATAATTAAGATGCCTGAAAGAATGGCGTAAATCAATTTTTTTGATGCTTTTATAGGGCGGATACGATGCTGGCAGAAGGATATCATTTCCGATGTTTTAAAAATACAACGCCATTTTTGATATTTTGCCACATATGTGAACATTGTTTAAAATTTTGAAATTTTTGATAATTTCTGAAAAAAAAAATTGCTATTAAATCGTCACTTTTAACTTATGAATAGTCTATCATTATCCAAGTTGTTTATAAATCGAAAAAAAATAAAATTATATTTTGCATTATTGTTTTGCTTTATTGGGAAAAAAAAATAAATGATTCATATCATTGACATTGAATATAAAAAATTAATATAGAGATTGTTTCCCGATTATACTTTTTTTTTGTTGTTTTTTTTTATCTTCAATTAAATTTTGTTCTTTTATTTCGTTTATATTTTTTACCTTTTTCTGCGGAATTTGAATTTCTTTCATTCAGTGTGAAACCCAGACATCTTGGGAAAGACCATGGATAGCTGATTGCCTTCCGTTTTTATGCAATATTTTTTTTTTACGTTTGTGTATCAATGAAAACTTCTTTTTTGGACACAAACGCACCGGGAGAGTTGCATTCACATATATTCTTTTTTACATATTATATATATATTGATATATGCAAATAAATGCATGTTTGAATGATTTTTATATATATACATTCAGTTTAAGTTATTAAAGACTATCATGTCTTCTTAAAATTTCACTTTTTTTTTTTATTTCAATATATATATATATATATATATATATATATATATATATATATATATTATGAAATGGATTTTATTTACAATTTCTTTTTTGAATCATTTTATGTCGATACATTCTTTTTATAGATACAAATATTTAAGTAAATGCTCTGATATGTTTTATAAATAATATAATTATATTAATAAATTCAAACCTAAAATTCTGAATTTCCGAAAAATTTTCATTTGTAAATATTTTCCTCCGAAAATTAATCGAACCTAAATGATAAATTAACTGTATAAATGTTTTACATGCCGATCGAATTCAAATTTTTTTAAATATTTGTAACTATAAAAAGTTTTAATTGCAAATTTTTGAAAATTTTAAATATATATTGATATATATATATATATTTATATGTTCTTCAATTATGATTATCATTTCCTGGGTAAAGCTTTTTTGTAAAAAAAACGTATAGTGTTTGAATTTGCGAATTTCTTATAAAATAATTCTTTCCTATATATATATATATATTTTATACATATATAAATGAAAGATTTTCCAATATTCTGATTATTTTTAGATTCATTTGAACAGTGGAAGTTTAATTAAATGGGAAAAAAATTAAATAAAATATTATTGTCAATGTTGAATTTTTTTTTATTTTTATTTTATGGTTTTTTAATATAAAATCTTTTAATGATTAAATTTTTTATTTTATTTCGATCATTAAAATTTGTACCTAATTGTTAAAAAATATTTTAAATATAATATATATATATATATATATATATATATATATATATATATATATATATATATATATGTTCCTTTTATTGGATATTCTATTACATATAAAAAATTAATTTTTTGTCAATATTAATCTACTGAATAGTACGTACAAAAACAAATTCTTGAATTTTTAAATTGCCTTCAAGAATGAAAAGACTGTTGCGATACATGTAAAAGATCAGTAAATTATAATTTTTTCAATTAAATATTTTACTATCCCTTATAAAATAGCAAGCCAGTATATGATAGATATCGATATATTTATTTAGATAAATAAAATTTGATATATAAGTTGATTTGAATTGTCGAAAAAACAAAAAGGATTTTTTTGTTTGTTCTTTATAGTTTAGTTCGATATTAAATTCGACAAGCTGTTGTTTATAAAAGATGTATAAAATGAAATTTTTTTTTTTAAAGTGTATTAAATCAATTTATCGACAATAATTTAAAAATGGTCGACGAGACAATTTTTTTATTTTTTCTAAATTGGTTAAGTCCTTTTGATATAGAGAATTTTGAAAATTTTCTTCCTTTTTTTTTGTTATTATTTTCATATTGTTTCTTGTTGATTCCAATGAATCCAGGTAACAATAAATTTTCCTGTATTGAAGAATGAATATATGTGTCAATAAATGATGTAATATAAAACTGGTAATCCATCAAATAGTTCCAAATTTCCGTTTTGATAATAAATATATATCAGCCTAACTCATGAAGTATCGCTTTTGAAATTTGTCAGAGTTTACACTCTCCCAAAGGACATTTAAACTGATATTTTACCTCATGCTTTCCGGTTTCCTAAAACTATTGACATCTGTCAATATTATGGACTTATTCTTAAGTCTTGATATAAATTTCACTATAGTATATAAGTATTTTATTTTTGAGTGGAATTTGGGAATAAAAAGGATGGACCCTCAATAGATAGATAGATAGATACGAGCTTAAAATGCATAGATAAGCATTTAAATTACGGTATTTAGATTCATATATATATATATATATTTATATATATATTTATGATCTTTTATGAATTTATGTTAATATTTCTAATGGCTATATATATATATATATATATATATATATATATATATATTTAGATAGATATATATTTTTTCTTGTATAATTCATTGAATTGTATTTAGTTTATTTTCCTTTTCCTTTATTTTTTTAAAATTTCTCATTAAATATCCTTACACTGTGATATATATAAATTATATTTAATTGGACAGTTTTTTTATATATTAAATATATATTTAATTCATTTTATATATATATATATATAATATATAAATCAATTTACTCAAACAATCTATATATAAAGTGTTTTATATATATTTTTATTTTTATATATATATATATATATATATATATATATATATATTATAAATTAATTGATTTAAAATATGTTTTTTTTCGCTACAGTTCTAACCATGTTTCAAAAATGGAAGCTAAAAGCCCCGAATTTAATTTTGTAATTAAATTAAAGACATTAGTTCCATTTCATCCTCAAGCGAATTTTTTGGAGTAACTTTTTAAAATTACTGGGTTTTAAAGACACAGCAAAAATCATAATTCATGTTTCCAAGGATACAGATAAATTCATTTCAACCAGACAAAGGGTGTTTGCGTGTTCATTATCGCTGTATTTTGATGTATCAGTTATTAGTTACGTTTTGGTAGGGGTAGGGATGTATTTTTCAATGAAATCTGACATCCGTTAAATGCATGTCGTCTGGATTTTTTTTTTAATTTATTGTTAACGGCAAAAATTCTTACGGCATTTTTTTCTATTTGTATATTTAAAGATTTTTTGGGGGGGTGTTTAGGTTAGAATACGTTTTATTTAACTACGATTTGAAAAAATATTTTCACTTTTTAATTTTTTAATATACTATATTTCTTTTTAGAACAAGTAAATGTATTAGAATCCCTTACAGTATGTAGAATTATTTTCACATCAAGTATAAGTATGTATATTATTAGGTTAACAATTTTTTTTTTTTTATATTTAAATATTATTTAAGTAAAATTTATGAAATGACGGCAAAAAATAATTCATTTAATTAATTTCACTGATTTAGTAAACTTTTTTTTTTATATAAACCTAGTAATATATTGTTTCTCATGTAAGTACAAAGGACATGGGTCATTCAAAAGCTTACATCTTCTAGCATTTCATATTAATTTCATTTTACTGTAGGTTTTTTTATGGATTTTTTAATTTTGTAGTACTTTTAATAGGTGTTTAGGTTAGAATACGTTTTATTTAATTACAATTTTAAAAGATGTTTAGGTTAGAATTCGTTTTTTAACTACAATTTTAAATACAACTTTAAAATATTTTTTCATTATTTTTTTTAATAGACTATATTTTTTTTTTTAAAAGAAGTAAATGTATTAGAATTACTTACAGTTAGTAGTAAAATTATTTTTCCATATCAAGTATAAGTATATATATGATACGATTTTTAAAATTTTATATTTAAATATTATTTAAGTAAAATTTATGACAATTACGGCAAAAATAGCTAATTCATTTCTCTGATTTAGTAAACTTTATTTTTTTTTAAATAAATATATATATAGTTTCACATGTATGTACAAAGGACATGGGTCATTCAATTGCCTACATCTTCTAACTTTTCATCATAATTTCATTTTTCAGTAAGTGTTTTATTGGATTCATTTAAATGCCGGTAGTACTTTTTGAGAGAGATGTTTAGGTTAGAATACGTTTTATTTTAACTATAATTTTAAAAAGATGTTTAGGTTAGAATTCGTTTTAACTACAATTTTAAATTTTAAAACTTT
The DNA here is from genome assembly GCA_903632075.3 of Acanthosepion pharaonis. Classification (NCBI taxonomy): domain Eukaryota; kingdom Metazoa; phylum Mollusca; class Cephalopoda; order Sepiida; family Sepiidae; genus Acanthosepion; species Acanthosepion pharaonis. The sequence goes on along the minus strand of CAHIKZ030002065.1, from coordinate 36,174 downwards.
AAATATTTTTTCACTATTATTTTAATAGACTATTTTTTTTTAAAAAAAACAAGTAAATGTAATAAATAATTACTTACAGTATATAAAATTATTTTTCACGTTTAAAAAATAGGTATGTATATTTTTTTTTCGCTTTTTTATTTTATTTTTTTTAAATATTATTTAAGAAAAATTTTTGACAATGACAGCATAAAATATATTTATTTCTATTTCATTTTTTTTATTTTTTATAAATTTAGTAATATATATTTTCTCATTATTTTAAGGACATGGGTATTTTTAATTTAACATATTCTAGATTTCTTATTAACTTCCATTTTATTGTTTGTAAAATTATTTGATTCTTTTTATGCCATAATCGATTTCAAGAGATGTTTGATTTTATATTCATTTATTTTAAAATGAATTTGATGTTGGTTGAATTTTTTTTGAACTCATGGCTTTTAAAAAATATATATTTTTTTTTTCAAAATTTTTTTTTTTCAAGAGATATTGCATTGGTATACTAATGATTCTTTAAAACATTTATTTTGTAAAGGGCAATTATGAGGGTTTCTATAGTTACATAAATTTTATTTTTTTATAAGTTTTAATTTTTATTTTTCCATTGATTTAATTTTTTTTTGTTTTTGTATTTTTTTTTTTATTTTTTATTAGCATTAAACAGATATTTAATTTAATTTTTTTTACCATTACATTAATAAGGTTGAAACTCAATTTTTAGTTTGTTTTTTTTGAAAATAGTACTTAGTTTATTTTCACTAAATTAAAATGCGATGACTATTAATGCGAGGAATTTTGTCCATTTTGTTCTTTAATATTTGGTTGTAATAGGGGCGTATACCAAATTATTTTTTATATATTTACAATTTTTCTATAGATTTCCATTTTTGTTTTTTTAAAAAATTTAAAATTTGTTTTTTATATATTAATTAAAAATTTATTATAGATTCTGATATGCTCATTTTTTTTTTTAATTCAATTTATTTATATTTATATTTTTTAAGCCATCATTCTATTTAAAAATTTTTATATTTCGTCGAAAATTCTTTTAAAAATTATTCTAATTTTATGCTGTTTTGAAAAGAATTTAAAATTAAATATGAAATTAAATTTAAAATTTTTCTTATTGATGATAAATACCATTTATTAATAAAAAAGACATAATTTATTTTAATTATTATTTTATTAATGATTTTATTTTTTAATTGAGTAAAGTATCAAATAAGAAAAATTTTTAAATTTCATAAAATCGTGAAAAAAAGATGAAATTCATTAAATATGAATTTTCAAAATAATAAATATTAAATAAATAATAATAAAATTCATATGAAATTAAATCAGACAAAATTTTAAATGAAAAATAATTAAATTTAAAATTATTTTAAACAATTTTAAAGAAGAAATTTTTCAAAAAAAAAAAATATATTTTTCTATTTATTTTTTTTATTAAATTTATTTTTAAAAATAAGTGAAAATATTTTAATCAGATTTTTTGCTATTTATCTTTGACAATACATTTTCTATTTGTTTATATAAACATGGAGCAAGATTGTTTTTGAAAAAGAAAATACATATGACTTTCAATTAATTTTTTTTTTTTAAAACTTTTGATTTTTTTGTATTTTTATAATTTATTTTCAACCGCCTTTGCCAATATAATATATATATTTAGCAAATTAGAATATGTAATATTTATTTAACCCAAAAAAAAAATTTTCATATTTAAAAAAAAAATTGAAACAAAATTTCATTTTCTAAATTTCTAAATATGATATTTCTCCTTTATATATATATATATATATAATTATAATTCTTTTTTGTCCTTGTTTCAATTTTTTTAAAAAAAACTTCATATTTGATTTTATTATATTTAAATTTTTTAAATTATAAGTATATATGCAATATTTTTATTTATTTTATTAAAATTTATATAATTTCTTAATTTATATAAATATAAATATATTATTTATAAATTAATTTAAAATTTTTCGTCACCTTTGAAAAATTTTGTTCTTTATTTTTTATTTTTTTTAAATTAATTTGATGAAATTTTAAAATTTGAATTATATTTATTTTTTTAACATTTATTTTCAATATTATAAAACTTATTCCTTAAAAATAAAAGTTTTTTTTTATTGTTTTTCAAATTTTTAATTTAAATTTTGATTTATAATTTTATGATTTTTAACATTGTAAAATAATTTATAAAATATTTTTATTTTAAAATATTTAATTTTTTAAATTATTTATTGGCATATTTCAAAATTTGAATAAAAACGGAAAAATTTACAAAATTTATATAACTGTTTAAAATAATCGTTTAAATATCATATATAAAAAGATACCTGATATTTTCATATTTTTGTTCAATATTATATTATAATAATATTATAAAAATTTTTATATATTATATAGATATTTTTTATTTGAATATTTTAAACAATTTGCTTTTGAATTTTCAAAATAATTTATTTTCTCAATAGTAAATATTAAAATAATAAAATCTAAGAAATTATATTTTTTAAAATATTATTTTTTATATATTTTTTTTGTTGAAAAAATTATTTTATTTAATTTAAAAATTTGATATACTATTTCATTTTTTTAATAATTATATAAAAATATCGTTTTATTTTAATTTAAATTTATTTATAAATTCAAATGTTTTTTTTTTTTAAAAAAAACTTTTTTCAATTAAAACAAATTTATTATTCCTTATTTATCATGTTGATAAAATAACATTTAAATTAAAAACAAAATAAATTTTTTTTTTATAAGTAATTTTTAATTCTTTAAAATATTTTTTTTGTTTTTTATTTTTGAATTAATAATATTTATTAAAAAAATTTCCCAGTTTTTTATTTTCAAATTTTATGAACCTAAGAAATTTTTTATTTTAATTTTTAAATAAATTTTAAAAAATTCAAATTTTTTTAAAATTTTTTTATTTTTTCAATTTGATTTTTTTTTAAATTTGTAAATTAAAATTTTAAAATAATTTCCTTTATTTAAATATAATAATTATTAAAAAAAAATTAAATTATATTATTTTTTTTATTATAAATCAAATATTTTAAATTTAATATATAAATTAAAAATTATAAACATATTTTATTTTATTTTTGGATTTTTTTTTTAAAAAAAAATATCATCAAGAAAAAATATTTTTATATTTGTGTATATAAATTTAATTATTTATAAATATATTTTTTTTTTTTTTCTTTAATTGTAAAAAAGATAAATAAAAATAAATTTTTTTTTTATATATTTTTATTTATTTTATATATTTATATTAATTTTTTTTTTTTGAAATAATGTTTTTAATTTTTTTAAATGTTAAAAAAATTTTTTTTTCAAATTGTGAAATTTTTGAACATTCTAATTTTTAATAAAAATTTAAATAAATTTTTAGATTTTTATTTCATTAATAAATTTATTTTTTTTTTTTTTAATTTCATTTTTATTGAAATTTATAAAAAATTTATTAAAAAAAAAAAAATTTAATTTTTTTTCATTATTTCATTTTTTAATATATTCATATTACAAAATATATTTTTTTTATTATATTTATTTATTTAAATTTGTCTGAACTTTTTTTTAGATTTATTTCAATTATTTTGGAAAACTTTTTAAAAGAATTTTATCATCAATTTTTCGTAATAAATATTTTTCTAATCCAAAATTTATTTTATTTAAATATTTTTAATGTTTGTTTTAAAAAAATTTTTTAATTTCAAAAGGTATATTTAATATATTTAAAATTTATATTCCTTTAATTTTTAAATTTTAAATTAGTTTAATTATTTTGTCCTTATTATTTTTTATTTTTAATATTTTTTTTATTTTAAAATTTATTAAAACAAATATAAATTATATGTAATATATATATTTTGAATAAAATATTTTTAATTTTACAAATTTTTTTTGATTTTTTTCTGTTTTCACATCTTCATATATTTTGAAATGTATAATAAAAAATTAAAAAAATATATTATTTAATTTTATAATATATTTAATTCCAAATATTTATTTAAATATTTTTTTTATTTTCATATACAAAACAAAATTTAAATTTATATTGAAATTTAAATATAATATATTTAAATTTTTTTAAAAAAATTTTTTTTATCATCTAATTTATAAAAATTTTTCAAATATCATTTTTTTTATATAAATTTATATAATTAATGTAATTTAAGACATATTTATTTATTTTTATAAAATTTATATATTTGATTTAAAATTTATTTATAATTTTTAAAATTCAATAAAAAGTAAATAAAATTTTTTAATAAATTTTATTAAAAAAAATAAATTATATTATCTCATAATTATTGTAAAAATTTTAAACCATATTATTTAAAAATTATTCAAATTTTTTAAATTTTTTTAACTTTAATTTTTTTAATTTAATTTTTTTAAATTTTACACATAAATTGATTTTTTTGATATAATATTAAAAAATTTTTAAACAAACTCATATATTATAATTTTTATATTAATTATATTTTTTATCTTTTTTAATTTTGTTTTTATATTAATATAATTTTAGTTTTTTTTTTTTTTTTTCTTGAAAATAATAACAAAAAAATATTTTTATTCATGAAAATGACCTTTAATATTTTTTAAATTTGTCCATTTTTTTAATTATTTAGAAAAAAATTTTAATCATTTTTTTTAAAACTTTTTTCAATTAAAATCATTTTTGAAAAAAAAAAAATTCTTTCTTTAAAAACAATGATATATTGATATTAACATTTTAAATTTACATATTTGATTTTAAAATCATTTTTATATTCAATTTATATAATATATATATTTTTTTCAATATTGCTTCAATCTTTTTAAATAAAACACAACTAAATAATTTTCCATTAATTATTTAAAAAATATATATTATTATATTTTATATATAAATATTATTTTTTTATATATTTAAATCTTTTGAACTTATGGATTTGTTTTTATATCAAAGAAAATTTGATCAAAAAAATTTGTTTTTAATGAAAAAATTTAAATTTATTTTATAATAATTATAAATAATTCAAAAAAAAAAATTAAATAAAATTTTTAAAAATTTCTATTTATTTTGTTAAAAACAAATAATTTGAATTTTTTATTCTGAATAAATTTTTAATCATTTTTGCAATTTTATTTTTTATTTGAAATTTTGTTTTTTAAAATAAAATTAAATGTTTCCAATTTTATAATATTAATATATAAAAAAAAAAATTAAAAAATTTGGAATTAGAATTTTTTTTAAAAAATTTTGGTAATTTATTTTTTATGACTATTTAATTAAATATTATTATTTGAAATAAAAAACAAAAAATAAAAATATTATAGATTTATTATATTTTAAATATATATAAATTATATAAAATATATTATTATAAATTTTTATAATAAATAAAAAATAATAATCATAAAATGAAAATTTAATTTTATCCTTTTTTTCCTCACACTTTGTTTTTTTTATTTTTTTAATTTTATATTATTACTAAGTTATGTAGTCTGGAATTTTCCTTTTTTTTAACTGCCCGGATAAACTTAGATTTTATCCTTTTCCTTTCTCATCTATCCCCTACTCTGATCTCTCAAATTAATATTCCCGGTACCTTTTTTCTTTTTAAAAAAACTAAACCCACATGCAAAATAATCAAATTTCAAATCTCTTTATAGATAAATTTTAAAATCGCCATACCATATTTAATGTATTCCGAAATCTCTCCTTTTTATTCTAAGTTAAATCTTTTTCCTTATTGCACCAAAAATCCATCCTCTCAAAACTGTGATGATACTTTTAAAATATAACAAAATAGACAAATTTATTTTTCTTTCCATATATTTTGTCACATATTGTTTTTGGATATATTTATAATTTTTATGAAACAATTTTTATTGATTGTAATAAAAAAATATTTTAAATTTACCATTTAGGCAATTTAATATTTTTTTTTTATTATAATCTTTGTCAAAATATTTTTTTTAAAAATTTATATATTTTTGCCCATTTTTAAAAAAATTCTTAGTCAATTATAAAAAATTTTAAAAACATCCCCTTCAATCCAGTTTAGCTAATTGTTGAATTTGCCCTATTTTCAAAATTTTTTTATTGCGGTAGTATATCTATTAAAAATCTAAAATATCCATTTTATAAATATAACTCATAACCAATAAAAAATTCTATTCATATCAATCAAAAGAGCTGACTGGGACTTAAATTCTGTGAAAACCTCCATGATGTCCCCTTTTTTTTTTTAAATCCCCAAAAAATGTTGCTTTTGAGGTCTCTATCCTGGGTTAAAGCTGGAATCGATAGCTTTCATCCCATCAAGGAAATATAAAACTAAAATCGAAATTCCTGCCCCTTTTTTCTCATAAATTTGCTCAGCCATTTTTAAGCCCATAAAAACCAAATATTTTTACCTATTCCGTAGCGACATGTCTGACTGCAATAGACGTCTCTTTGCCTCCGCCCGTAACGAATGTAAGCGTGTCCTCAACAATGCTAAATCACTATTTGCTTTCGAATGAAGGAATTTATTGCATCTCGCAAATTTGGCTCCAAAGATTTTTGGCGTCTCTGCAAAAAATTTATTGAACAATTGCAAACCCTCTATACCTCCTTTATTCAACCAGTTCGAAGTCCTGACCTCCTCTACCGACAAGGCTGAATGCTTTGCTCGGAAATTTTCATTCAACTCGACGCTCGACTCTTCTTCCAAACCCATACCCGACTTTCCTCTCTTAGAACTGAGGCCCTATTGAGTGGGTTAAACATAACCCCGTCTTTTGGTACTTGGGCGTTATCTCCAATTTAGACCCCAACAAGGCTAACGGTGGAGATGGGATACCAGCCATTGTCTTGAAAAAAAATGCGCGCCTGAACTGGCGCCCGCCCTTTCTAAACTATATAACTTTGCCCTCAAGGAATCTTGTTTTCCTGACTGCTGGAAGTCCTCTTCGATTGTTCCTGTCTTCAAGAACTCTGGCGACCCCTCTGACCCTTCCAACTACCGTCCATCAGTCTCTCCTTCCCTCTTCGGCAAAGTCTTTGAAGCCCTAATCAATACCGAAGGTGGTTAACCACCTTACATCCCATGATCTGCTCTCAGACAAGCAATATGGTTTCCGCTTTGCCCGATCTACAGCTGATGTGCTCACAGCCATCACTGAAACTGTCTACCAAGCTCTTCAAAATAACGGGGAAGCTCGTGCCGTGGCACTAGACATCTCCAAAAGCATTTGATAGGGTTTGGCATGCCGGCCTTCTTCAAAGCTCCAGGGTTATGGCATTACAGGTCGATTGTTTAACCTAATACAATCATTCCTGTCAAACCGTGAATTGAAGGTCGTTCTCAACGGATTCTCCTCCAGTTCCTATCCCACGAACGCAGGTGTTCCTCAAAGGCTCCATCCTAGGCCCCACTCTATTCCTTATCTACATAAATGACCTTCCTGACGCCATAAATTCCCAAGTTGGCATCTACGCGGATGACACCACAATTTATTCCTGCCTCAAAAACAAATCTAGTGTCACTGACAAAACTAACCTGGCCGTGCGTCTCTCGAAAAGGACCTCCAATCGGTCATGAACTGGGGCAGGAATTGGCTGGTCAACTTTAATGCTTCAAAAACAAAACTGCTCTCTATTAATCACCACAGAGATCCTTCCCTGCCCTCCATTAGAATGTCTGACGCTCAACTTCTCGAGAGCACCTCTCTGCGGCTGCTCGGTCTCACGTTGACTGCTGACCTGAGATGGAACAAATACATTGAGTCAATTGCTTCGTCCACCGCAAGGAAAGTTGGCTCCCTGTGCCGCGCCAGGAAATTTTTCTCCCCGAAATCGATCCTCCAGATCTACAAATCAACAATTCGCCCTTGCATGGAGTATTGCTGCCATATATGGTCTGGAGCCCCTTCTGTTTGCCTCGGGGTTCTTGATAGGCTCCAGAGGCGGATATGCAATATAATTGGCCCTGCTCTGGCATCTCGTCTACAGTCACTTTCTCACAGACGCGCAGTCGCCTCTCTCTGTCTGTTTTACAAATACTTTCATGGTAATTGCTCCGAGAGCTGCATTCGCTGGTTCCCAGACTTCATGAGTTCAAGCGCCCTACGAGGCTGGCATCCCGCTCTCACCCTTTCACTGTCGAAACTCCTAAATGTAGCCGTCTCTTCTACTCCAATAGCTTCATGTCTCGCACCTCTCGCCTGTGGAACTCCCTTCCCTATTCCAGTTTCCCTGAGAGCTATAATCTCCAGCTCTTGATCTATCCACTATCCTTCTCCTCATCCTTTCTTCTATCACTCCTATCTGATCTTGCTCTAAATTTTCTGTAACCCCCTTGCGTCCTAACCTTCCTGCCTTTGGGTGAAACGTCCTAAATATTAATATGAAAATTTGTTATTACTTCAAACATTTGTTTGCCTATGTATTTTCAAGAATTTTCTAAGTGAAAAAATCCTATTATATGAATCATAATCAAAGAAAACATAAATTATTCTTTATGTTTTTATTTCAAAATGATTAAATACAATTTTAATTGGCCATTTTAAAAGGAAAACAGATATAATAGACCTTTTATTTATCATCTATGTATTGATATTGGGTTCTAAAAAATAATTGGCAAAAAAATAAATTTCATTTTTCTCAATTTCTTTTATGATTCTGAATAAGTTTTCAAAATACTTCTATTTTCATTGTTATAAAAAAACAAATTTTTAAATAAATCTTTTAAATAAGTCTTACCTGATATTTACATTTGGACTATATCATTTTACATTTTCTTTCTTTTTTTCTGAACTCAATTTATTGATCCAAAATTAAGAAATTAAAAAAAAACATTTTGACAAATTTTTAAAAAAATAAAATTTTAATTTAATGTAATTCACAATTATTATTTATTTTATTTCATTATTATTGTAATATAGTAACCACACCAAGTTTATGAAATTTTATTAGACTAATTCAGCTTTAGTGCTGAAAATGTTATATTTATTGTAATGGATAGGGATGGGATATGCTTATTTTATTACCACATTCTCCCCCAGTATTTATTTTATTCAGATGGAAGAAAACCCTTCAAATGACTGGGCATCTTGTGGGTGAATTTATTAATATTTATTAAGTAGTTGATATCCATTCTCTTTTAGTGATTTTCTGAAGACATTACAAGGACTTGCGCTCTCCATTGGAGAGTAGCTTGGTTCTATTACCCCTTCTTTAAGCATTCTTTTAATTCCTGTATTAATGAATTGTTTGTATTCATTTGTATGTCATCTTGATTTTATATCTATTCGTTAGCAGTCAAACATTAAATTTGTTAATGAGTGTCATTTAAGGACATGTTTGTCAATTCTATATTTCATAATTTTAATGATTTTCTGGGTTCTTCCAAATTGTATCTCGACATAAATTATGTTGTTGAGGGTGTGTCCCAGTATTGCAAATATCAATGGAAAAAATTTATTATTAAAATTAGAACAGCTTGTAAAAGGCTTCTTTTTATTTTCAAATCCATAAACATTATCCAAGTCACTTTCTGATAATGCTTGATTTAATTATACATAATTTATTAAATAATCTAACTTGTTGGATGTTCCATTGCAACATTCCTCCAAGAAGTTTTCAAAGGTTTTTCATCAATGACAGTATTCTCTTTTCAGTGTCATAGAAAATCTGAATCTGCTTTATTTTGTCTGGACTTTCATATGTTGCATCAAAGTCAAATGAATTTGTCTAACTGTAATATTCACCACACTATGTAGAAGCTTCTTAAAGCTTTATGAGACAAATTCAGCTTTAATGCTGAAAATGTTATATTTTTGGAACAGATAGTTACAAGTGAGAGAGGAGATGTGCTTATTTTATTACCACAATTATTTTATTTGTTATATATATTGTTTATTACTATTTCTTTCAAATTTTCCAGTTGCTGGGTTTTTCTATATTAATATTTATTTGTTTTTTTTGTGATATGTCCCGAAAGGGATATTTTGATCAAAGTAGTTAAGAAGTGGTTTTAAAAAAATTAAAAAAATAGTACATGGTAGGAGTAATGGACTGAACTCATCGTTTCTCATTTTTTAAAATTTTGTTTATTGAAAATTGTTTGTAAGAAACCAATAGCATAGTCCAATGGGTGTGTTCAATCCTCTTCTCAAAATTCTCTCCACCAGTCTGTATTTAAGACTTAAGTTTCAAGGTGAATTAAAATGTAAACATTTCGTTCATAGGAAAGATTCAATTAATTTTTAAAATATGGATGTTATTATGCTGGTTCAGTTTTAACCTCTTTGGTACAGACTGTATGGTTTATTCAAATTTGTGGAAATTACCAGTAAATTCTTTTTCTGTAACAAATTGTCCGAAACCGGCATACGTAACAAAATCATCATCATCTTGTTTAACAATATTCAGAAACTTCGAATTTTAATGAAACAGACTATCTTTTTATTTTTATTTTAGACAAAATTTCCACTGTTTCAATATTTTTTGGGAGAAATTAAATTTATGTATTTCGTATTTTAATTCTGTTCCCAAATTCTGCAACAGTAAAATAATTTTTAGCAAACAACCAGTGTTCACATCTTTTTTTAAATATTATTTCAAATGTACGAAAAATAGGCCGGAAATGTTGGACCACATCAGAAGTCTTACTTAAATTCAGCAAGTGAATTTGAAAATTTAAATAAAAACATCTAGAACTGGATCCTTTGCTTTTCTAGATAACATGTCTTTCCAAATTTGCTTTATTGTCTTTTTATTCTGCTGTTCAAATAAAATTTCATTACTTTTCTTGTTGTTGAATATCATGTTTTTTAGGAATTCGTTGCTTAAAAGTGTTTTCTCTTTAAAACTCTTTGGAATCTGATTCCCTATTTGTTCCATTCTGCCAACGTATTCACAAGAAAAAATTTGCTCAAATTTATGTAGACAATAAATTTTTTAAGTCCAAACAAGAGGGGGCAATGAATTTAAATTATGTAAGCGTTTTTACAAGATTTTCCTTTTCTAACGTTCTTCATTAACCATACATGTTGTTGAACAACATTTTTTTTCTTGTTTTAACTTGTGAGGTTTTTCGAATTTCGCCAATAACTGATATGTCCTACAAATATATTTGATCAAATTAACTGAAGAAGTGGTTTGGCTCTTATAACCAATATTTTTGGTAAAGTAATCGATTTGGTATTTTTCGTAGTCTATATTAACATGCTTTTTCAATTAGTGTAGACCAATAAGATAACCAATGGCATAGTCCAATGGGCGTAGTCAATCCTCTTCTCCAATGGTCTTTCCGTCAGTCTGTATTTAAGACTGACATCAATTCAAATATTCAAAGGAGGGGGAACTGTAGGATGTATTCATATTCCATTATATCAGTATGATTTTCTATAGATCATTTGTCTTACTTTTACTTTCTGTTTTTGCTAACCTAAAATCACATTTATCAAATTTTCACATTTCTAATCTTCGATTATTTTTTATCAGTTCATAAAATTAGGTCCTAGTTTTCGGGAAAAGGTAGTATTTTTCATTTTTTGTATAATGACTTCCAATCTCTCTAAAATTTTTGGCTTTAACCCAATTCATCATTTTCATTTTTTCTTTCTGCTATCTTTTTCCAAAATTAACAAAGTTTTTTATATTTGTCTTTATTTATATACAACTATTTTATAATTTGTCTTGCTTTCTAGTGTTTTTGCATACATAATGTTTTACTTGTATATATATATAAGAAACTGTTAACTTTTGGAAAGCTTCTAAGAAACATAATGTTTATATACGTACATTAATGTACATATGTACACTACAAGTCAAAAGTATTTGGCCACCATCAAAATTGTTTATTTCCCATCCTAAAAGTGATATTTTTAATGAAACAAGTTAAGCACCACAATGGTTTTATTTATTTTACTAAATAGAAGCCTTTTTCAGGAACTTTGGCATTAGTATAACAAGATATCTTTTGAAAAATTGAGTTGAAGGTGTTTTTCTTTGTTTAGTACTAAGCATGAATAAAACCTGTTCCAAAAGTTACATTATACCACCACTTGAACTCACATTAGATTATATTGTGTTGAATTGCTGCTTGCTAGTTACTACCTGTTTTACCTATGCTGACAATGTACCTTGCCCAGTAGTGAAATCTCTTATTCTTATTTTGTTTAAAACCTAAATTTTGCAACTTTCTTTAGGATTAAAGCTATTTTTCAACAAAATGACCAAAACATGTGAACTTGCACTTCAACAAAGACAAGAGATCATTACATTAAAAAAAAAAGAAGGATATTCAAGCAGAGAAATTTAAAAAAAATTCCCAGAACTACAGTGGATTATACTGTTAGGAGACATAAGAAAACAGGACGAAAGACCTGGTAAGGCTGGTAGAACAAAAGCAAAAACAAAAGCAGAGGACAATTTCATCAGTCACCAGCTTGTGTGACAGAAGGCTGACTGCTCCAAACATCACTGCACAACTGAACCAATGTTGTGAAAAAATGTGTCAACATCCACTATGAGAAGAAGACTCTGTGAAGCTGGCCTATATAGCAGAATTGCTCTCAAGAAACCACTATTGAGGAATCAAAACAATGTCAAAAGGTTCCAGTGGGCCAAGGCACACAAAGACTAGACAATAAAGAATTGGAATAAAGTCCTTTGGACTGATGAATCAAAGTTCAAAATCTTTAGGTCAAATAGGAGGGGCTATGTGCATCAAAGAGTTGGTGAAAACACTGTAACCCCCTGTATCACACCAGCCATAAAACATGGAGAAGTCTCTGTTATGGCGTGGAGGGATTTTGCCAATTGCAAAGTCAGGGGGTTTTTGCCAATTACAAAGTCAAATTGAATCAAATTGAAGGGCTAATTGAATCAGCATACTGCAGCATCACATGATCCCATCTGGAACATGCAGCTTGTGGGTCAAGGATTTATACTCATGCAAGATAATGACCCAAAGTATAAACTTTGCCAGAGATACATTAAAAACAAATAAAAACAGCATGTCCTTCAACTGATGTCTTGGTTGGTACAATCAGCAGACTTAAATCCCATTGAACTGGTGTGGGATGAACTTGACAGAAAAGTCAGAGCTAAACAAACCACTAGTGTGGCTCAACTCTGGCAACTCATGCAGGAAAGCTAAGGAACAATTTTCAGTCTTCCAGTCTTTGGTGGAAAGAATGCTGAGAATCTGTGAAGCATTGATCGTAGTCAAAGGGGTTATTTTGATGAATGAAAAGTTTAAAAAGTTTTTTTTTTTGGTTTAATTTAATTTGTATTTAATGTGGCTCAAGAAGACTTGTATTTAGTATAATAAATAAAACCATTGTGGTGCTTAATTTGTTTCATTGAAAATAACTATTTTTCAATAAGAAATAAAATTTTTGAGGGTGGTCAAATACTTTTGACTTATAATGTATATACACTTCAATATTTTATATTTTTGATATCTTCCCACTATTTTATAAGACATGCATATTTTATTTTATATTCTCCATCTTTTATGAGATCCATATCTATGCAAATTTTATAAGATTTTATAATATATTATACTTAATATTTTATTTTGATATATTTTCTAAGATTTTATAAGATTCCATACTTATACTTCAAGATTGGTTATTTCCATATTTTTCACTGACTGCAAAATGATCAAGTTTCAAATTTAAGTTGTTTTATTTTTATTTATTAATGTTGTTATAAAATAAAATAAGATGTATCTCTGCTTATTTACAGGCAAATACTCAAGAGTGAGAACCGGATCACAAACAGGACAAAGCCCGTCACTAAATGACCATTATCTTTCTTTACAAATGAGAGGTCATTCATATAACCCTCGAAAAAACTGAAATAATATTTAACAGGGTGCTATTTTTATCTCATGAGAAAACGGATGTCTAATTATACACTATTTAGCTATGGTAATTGGCTAACCTAATTAACCATAAAATTAAAAACAGGAAAGACTTGGAAGTTCAAAAGGCTATCACGATAGATAGACTGATTGAGATTAAAAGAAAGATTTTATTTTATTTACAAAAAAAAACCATGGAAAAAGCCATGTACGAGGTCTTGTCAAGTTGATTTATGTCTCGCTGAGGGAGATAGAAAGAAAGGCAAATATGAAATTATCGGCCAAACCACATGCCGGTCATAAAAATTTCGGCTGGAGATGATCGCAGATACAGGACAGGGAGAATCAATGTTAATTATCTTTCCAAGATATCATTTTTTTTTTCCTTGGCCACCAGCGAGAGAGAAGCAATGTGGTGGCTATAAAATTTTGGCATTGTCTCAACATAGGTGAGAGGATTGTTATGATTTACCTTATCAACATGTCATTACTAACACCGAGATGGCAAATAGCAATATGACATTTGTAAAATTTTGGCATAAGACAGAAAATAGATCCCTCTGAATTGGACTTAGAGAGATAAAAAGAATGGGACTTAACAGTCAAATCCTTCCATTATAAAGCATCCTTAACGTAAGGATCAGATGGCAAAATTTGCATCCTTGATTGGGGGTTAGAGAAAGCATCCTCTGGGACTTAGAGAATTCTGGGACTGGGAGAAAAATCCTGATAGGAATTTAATTTGCATCCCTATAGGATTTAGAAAAAGCATCCTCTGGGACTTAAAGAAAGATCCTTCTGGGAAACAAAGATTCTGGGATTATAAAAGCATCCTCTGGGACTTAGCCACACCATCCCTCTGGGACTTAGAAAAGCATCCCTTGGTCAGGTGGTAAGCATCCCTCTGGGATTAGAGAAAGATCCTTCTGGGATGAGAAAGGTCCCTCTGGGAGTTTTAAAAGCATCCACTGAAGGGATTGGTATGAGATATCAATAGAAAGAAAAAGAGTTTGAGGGAACTTAGTCTTTACTTCCGAAATTCCCTCATGGAATGAGGGAGACCCTTCAAAATGGAATATTTATTAGAAAATTTTTTTGAAAAGTTTAAATACAAAAAGTTTCCTCAAAAGGACAACAAATACTATTTTTTGTTACCCATGGGTTTTTGCCTGAACAAAAAGGGCGTAAGCTCTCCCAAAACAGATATTCATTTCAATTTAATTCGAATTCCTGTGGTTGTTCGGCAGTTCAAGTATATTATAATTGATGACTGGTTTTTTAAGTCTGTCCTTCAAATATACATACATACATGCATACATACATACATACATACATACATACATACATAAATTTCAATTTAATTTTTTTAATCATTAAAAAAAGTTTTTTTTTATTTAAATAATTTCTGAAAACTCCAATAAAATCTTATGATTATTTGAATGTTTCAAGGTTTACAAAATTAACATTTTTTTTTTTTTGTCTCTGACTTTTTATCATTCAGGCCAGGGTAAAAATTGTATAGACTAAGTATAACAGGAATATTATATTCAATGTCTTATTTCAACATTCAGTCAAATTGTTTTTTGCACATATTTATTTTTTTTCACAAACACATATAAGTCACCACACACAACAGATATATACATATATATTACATAAGTGCATACAAATCACATGAAACTGTGTCTCGTCTAAATAAGATCAAAAATTGACAAATGTGAATTTATAAAAGATGAAGATCAGAGACTATAGTCACTCTAAACAAGAATATAAAAGTTGAACTGGGATTCATAGAGTTGGTGACTAATTGGTACAGACTACTATGATATATTAACATTTACGACCAAGATTAATGCCCTGGAAAATGCCATTATACAAATATATTTCCCTGAGAATCAAATTAATTCTTCTGAATCAATTTGTCATCAATTGACCAACAGGCTGGTGGCAGTATATATATATATATATAAATATATATATATATAAATATATATATATAAAAAGAAAAAACATTGACCATATATAACGGTTGTTCTTATAGATATTTTATTTTTACAAAATTTTTCTATCATAACGTTTTAATATTGTAAATTCCAGCCTTTAAAATATGGTTTTTCGATCTGGATAACCAACAGGAAAAAAACATATTTTAAATTATTTAATCTACTAATGATCTATATATATATATAAATTGAGTTCAGCTTGAATTGCATCAGAATGAGAACAATTTAGATCAATGCAATGAATAAAGAGGCTTCAAGAACACAACAGACAAAATGTTAAAGATAACGACAAAATAAGACACTATTCTGAATATCATCATCCCTAAGAAAACCAGCAGAAATTTCCTGGTTTGTCAATTTAAATAGGAATTGAAAAAGTAAATTTTTCTCCATCTTTTATCCTCTAAGAACATATTTATATATTTTTTTTAAATCGGTCTAAATTTTAAATTTTCAGATATTTTTACACTTTTTACTGACTGCATTGGAATTTGCTCATCCTAGCAACATTTATTTTCAAAAGGAGATAACTTTAACTGCAAGATAACAGAAACAAAATGGCTGCTTTAGTCAGACATGCAAAAGAAAATTGCCAGAAAGAGAATCTTTTACACTTAATGAAGAAAAGAGTAAAAAAAACAAATACATGTGAAATAAAATGGGAGTAACCAAAAATTGGTGTTCCAGACAGCAGATAAAAGGAATTCTTGATTAAAAAAAAGGAGGAATAAAGAATAAAATCTGAAGAAAGAATAATGAAAAAGTCACTTTCCCAAAAGTTAAAAGTGGCTTCTCTCTATTTTCCTACAAAAATTTTGTATGAAAGAAAATGAAAAAGAATTTCTTTTTAACAGCAACTTTTTTTTTTAAAAAAAAAGAAGAAATTGACAATTCATTCAAATGATTTACAATTTAAAGCATTTTCAGATGTAAAATATAAGGTCTATTATTTATGACCTTTTCTTCAGGCAGGATTGTCTGATTTGAAAAACAGAAATACAGGGCACCTTCCTGCTAAAACATAGATTAAAATGATTAATCAATAATATTTCTTCTGTATATATTTGAAACCTGCAGCAATGTTATTTTATCTCAAAAATATTCTCATTCTATTTAAATCCCAAATCACCCCTTAAATTTTAAAAGCATGTCTCATATTTCTTTCAACCAATGAAAAATCCTGCTTCCCAATGCATATTTAATTGATAAAATCATTTCCTTCTTCCACAAAATTGTGCTTTAAATTCTAACAAAACATTTGAGATTCAAAGATGAAGGAGCAAAAGACCAAATTTTTGAAATTTATAAAATATTTCTTTTCAAACAATTTTTCCTGGCGTTGCCAGGGATGTAACAAAGAGATAGATCAAGTATCGACCATCATAAAGACTGAAAAATAAAATTGACAAAGGTTATTATTTAAGGTTGACGGACATGCATGTCTTAATTAGTTTTTTTTTTTTTTTTTACAAATTGGTCAAATCCAAACTCAAACAAAAACATTGTTTTCAATCGTTATGAGTCTACCAATTGAATAGAATTTTATTATAAACAATTGTCTTGTAAATGGAATTTTTAAAGCATTCTGAATGTAAAAATAAAGAAAAAAGTGTGCAAGACAATAAGAAACACTACCTGCCAAAAAAAAAAGTGAAGTTTTGTTGAAATTGCTTGAAAAATGTAGAAAATCCGACCCATATATATAAATGAACACACACACACACACAAACAACCTGGGTTTTATAATAAGTATAACTCGATATGCGTTGTCCCCCTTTCATTCTTGATACACTGATGCCTCTTAATCGTGTTTTCAAATTGATTTTGTGCAAAAACAATTGTGTTTTTCCAATTTTTGGTGGTGTCAGAAACACCGCAATGTAATTTTACGTAGTCCTGTGAAGTTTTGTTGAAATTGGTTGAAAAATGTAAGAAATCCGATCCAATATATAAACAAACAGACACACACAACCTGGGTTTTATAATAAGTATGATTCATTGCCTTGAAACATTTCTTGTATCACTATTATTATTATAGAACTGTGAAAAAGATTTTGCAAATAAAACCTGCTATTGTTGATATCCAAAAAATTGATGGGTTCTGTGCCCTCCATCTTGCTGCTTTGAATGGTAACTTGAATGTAGCAAAGACCCTGATTGAAAAGGTAAGTTAGTTTACAAAATTTAGACTAATTATACTGTCAGCAGTTTTATAAAGTCACTAAATGTTTGAGATGATGGCAAATAATGTGTGAAGGTGTAAGAAACATCATCGAATTTCGATGCTATTTCTTTTTCTCATTTAGGATGCATCAAACTGTTTATTACTGGGATGTATTATTTATTGAGTTCACTTAAAATAATCACTGATTGAAATGTCTATGAACTGATTATCATGGGTTTGTCTCTCTCAGTGAGTATATAAAATCTTTACACCTGATAAAATTGAGTAATAATGGATTTGTTATATTTGTTTCTATGTGAAGCTGAACTAAATTTGTTTTTACTTTCACGTCTATCATCATAATTTGTCTTCTTTGATTATCAGGGCTGATTACTATGTGAGGATATGTATAGTTAAATTTTATAATCACTTTTGCTTAAAAAAACATTGAGTGAAAAGACGATAGTGATGTGTTTCATTTGACATCTTTCTGAAAAAATTCATATACTAATCATATATTTATTATATAGTCATAAAATAGAGTAACTGTTCAATCAGTTTTCTAGGTTTTAATGAATAATGGACACAAATTATAAAATACATGCCTCTTACATATTTTCTTTAATTGTTCATGTTGAAGGTAAATTTATGTTTAAAATAGAATAATTCTATTCTGTAGCATCAATTTACCAAATTAAGAACAAAAAATATCTACAAATTTATTTATTTATTCAAAATTTAGGGCAAAGCTAAATTGAATATTACAACAATTAATGGTTCAACACCACTGATGTTGGCTGCTCAAGGAAACCATCTTAGCATAGTGAAATTGCTGGTGTCTGAAGGAGCTGATATCAACGCCCAAGATCATGATGGAGATACAGCTCTTCATGCAGCCCTTGACCGCAAGAGTAGACCTTCAAGTATTTTGGAACTGGTAAGCCAATATCAACATTTCTGAAAGAAAAAGATCTAGTAAAAACAATTTATATTTTAAACTTTATCTTCAATGCAAATTATAAAAGCAATTTATTTTCCAATTTGTTCTTTATACTGGAATATTTTTTTAACAAACTGTCAGGAAAAAATTTTAAATTTAAAGGATTTTGAAATACTGTTGAAGAAATACAAACTTTTTTTTACAAACTGAAATATTGAGATGAGTTATTATCATTCAATAGTTATTTGAATAAGTATTATTATTTTTTTTCTCAAACAATTCAAACTATTTACTGGATATTTTATTCAGCCAAAAAAGAAAGGAAAATGAATAGACCAAACAGAAAACAACAAATTTTACTGTACTTTTCCATAAAATAACTGAACAGATGTATCTGGGCAAGGATATGTAAATGGGAATCAGGAATATTCATTGATAATAGTAAGCAGATATCTGAGTCTGGTTTTCGATTTTTAGGGGACCTAAAAGTTCACATTTAGCCTTTCAAAGGGTTGAGTGGCTTTGGTAAGGACTCCCAGTGTTGCCTATTAAATCGTGGCTTGTGTTCAGGACAGATTCAACAGGATGTTATAATCTTCATTCTAATTATGTCTGCATGGCATAGTTCATTATGTAGGGTTTGGAGATCATTAGAACTTTACATAGCACTACTAATTCTTGATAATGCATCTGCAGTAGAATTTTCTTTGCCAAGACAGTATATAACATTGAAGGAGAAACAAGAGTGCTCAATCTTCCATTGTGCTATTTTCTTGTTTTTAATTTTACTTCTTGACTTGAAATTAAACATAAATGCAACTGATCTTTGGTCAGTTATGAGTATGAAGTAATGCCAGATTAGGTAATGCCTCCATTTTTTTAATGCCTCTACAATGGTGTAGGCTTCTTTTTCAACAGCTGAGTGTCACTGGTCAGACTGTGACAGGGTACTTGAAAAAAAAAGCAATGGAACAACCATTTTGCTTCAGTAATACAGCAATGGCACTATCAGATACTTCTTTTCATGACTAGTGGGGCTGCAGGGTATATAGCAACTATCAAAGTATTTGCTATGTCATTTTTAATTTTTGAAATACCTTAACAGCAGTGGAAGATAGAGGAAGCTATTAGCTTGTAACAGTGGACATATCTTCTCTGAAAAAAAAAAATCCACCACAAGTAATGTGCAAATATGACCATATCTCGCTGAAGTGCTTGTATGTTGTCAGAAACCAGCAACTTGAGCAAAGGTTTTAATCGCTCAGCTTCTGGCTTCAAAATCCTTTCACTCACAGAGTATCCTAATAGATTCTCACCCAAAGGAACATTTGTCCTTATTCAATGTAAGTTTGTATTTGTTAACAGCTGCCATGAACTATTTAAGGTTGTGATCATGGTCTGTCTCTTATCTATATAGGCAAATGTGGTTTGTTACTATGTAACTGGTATGGCTGGACAGAAAGTCAGACCTGGTGGAACCAGAAGATGCAATTCGTCCAAGCACTTTCCATGAGAGACTGTAAGAGAAAGGTTAGTGTGTGGAAAATCAAAAGCATCTCCAACAAGGACTTGGCGATGCTTTTGAACTCAAGACTGGAAAGTGAAGTCTGGGCAGTTGCTGCCCAATTATTGCAACAGTACACCATCTTTGGCTTGATCTGGCTCTTATAAAGGTAAAAGATAGCATGAGGAAACATGTACTTACTAGAGCAGTACAAGGAGCTGATCATTTTACCTGCATCTTTAGTGATAGATCATATATAGGAATTTCATGAGGCCAGGTCTTAGTTTAAGGTCCAATATCCTCTCAAGGCATGGTGCCTCCTCAAGAAGACATCCATTCATCATGACTGGCAGAGATGGAATGTAACCAGTTTAGTTTTAAAGGCATTAAATATAAGTTAGTGGGAAGTTAGTGTTAGATCAAAAGAGAGGTCACCTGCCAATCTCTGATCACCAAGAGTTTTAGAGGTGCACCTGTATATTGTTGTGTTACCAGTATAGACATTCAGAGTATATTCTTAGGTCAATCATTTATGTAAATCAGAAAGACAGTTGGTCCGAGAAGTGACCCCTGAGGGACGCCTATGTTGACAACCAGGGTCTTGAAGGACTGGCCATTAATAACTACTTTCAGAGATCTACCTGTCAGGAAGAACTTTATAATAGAGAAAACCCTTCCAGTGATTTCATAGGAGAGCTTGTGTAGCAAACCTTTGTGTCATACCATTTTGAAGGCCTTTGAGATATCTAATGCTATGGTCCTTGCAGTATATGTGTTGTCAAGGACCTCACTAATTCTGTGTGTAATGGTTGTTAGGATGTCAATAGTAGATCATACGAATCTAAACTCATACTACTCGTCACATAAGAGGTTGTTACTATCCAGGTGCTCGATAATCTTGTTGATTAAGACTTCAAAAAGCTTACTTATGACACTGAAGAGACCAATGGATCTATACTGGTAGGGGAAAGACCAGTTGCATGCATTCTTGAAGACCAGACATACACTTGCCACTTTCCATATGCTGAGGAAAGATTTCTTCTTCAAGCCACAGTTATATAACTTTGATAGAATCAGGGATAACTCTGGGTTCATATTCTTAAGGATGACCACTGGAATATTGTCTGGGCCAGTGGCATTTTTGGGGTCAGGACTTTTGATAAGTCTAGAGACTTCTCTTCCTGAAATGAGTATATTAGTGAGATTATGCTCAGTGAGACATGGGAAATTGGGGAGAGGATGGCCTTTTATCATCTAACATTGAGTTTGAGGTAAAGATCAAGATGAAGAGCTTCACCTTGCCTGTCAAGGAGGATTTGACCTCAGAGCCATTTATAATAGTGGGAACAGTCACTTTTCCTCTGTTCATAATTTGGTTGGGGATCTTCTAGCATTCACAAGATCCAATTTGTTTATTTTCAACCTTGGCCTGGACAGATCATGCATAGCTGCACTTTGTGTTTTCAAGGACTCTTTTACAGCAATTGTGGGTGGTTCTGAAAGAAGTAAGGCCCAGACTACACTGCTCCTTTCAATAGATTTTGAAGTAGTGGTTCCAATGAGCTATGGCTGCAGCAAATTCAGAGGTGAAACAGGGTTGACAATTTGGCTTTTGTTAAAATTTCCTTCCAGAAAAGATCCATTCAGAGATTAAAGCAGCAGTTTTGGGGGCAGTATGTTTGAAGATTAAGAGAGGAGCTTTTGTCATATAAGACAGAAAAATATCTCAATCTGTCTCCACATAGCAAAAAACAATTCTATGGAATGGTAAATCAGGTGATGTCATAGGTTTGGAGTCAATCTGAACACTGATGAAAAAATGATCTGACATGCTGTGACACTATTTAGCTATGGTAATTGGCTAACTAATTAACCATAGAAATTAAAAACAGGAAAGGCGAGAAAGAGCTATATCGAAAGATAGACTGATCAATGTTAAAAAAGATTTTATTTTTATTTACGAAGAAAGATACTTTTCACACAAGACAGAAAATCCGTAAGAAAAAGCAAGATATGAGATTCTGTCAAAATTGATTAATGTCATGTTAAGGGAGTGACACACCAAAGGAAACAGAATTCAGAAAGAAAAACAAAGCCAACCGACACATGCGGCCATAAAAAAAAATTAGGCTTGAAACCACCACGGAGAATAGATATTAGTTATCTTTCAGAGATATCATTTAATTTTAATTCCTGGGTCCAACGAAGGGAGCCATTTGTTGTGTGTTAGAATTCTGGCATGAGGAAGAAAATCATATTATTATTGCTTATTTAAACTGTTGACGGCAGACACAGTGTCGTCAACAATGGGCATTTGGTGATAAGAGGATTTTAAGGCATGAGAAAAATAAAGAATTTGATTCTCAGGTAAAATACGGACCTCCCAGCTACAAGTTGACTTAGCAGAAGAAACTAGGTGTTGGGTTTTGACAGTGATTGATGAGTCAGTAGAGGGACCTGACTAAGTGAATTTTGGGTGTCCCCGAAAGAAAAATGTGATTATTATTTGGCAATCTGGAATTTGTAAATGTTTTGGCCAAAGGAAAAAAAAAAGAAAAAAAAAGGATTTTGTAAACAAAATTCTGGATAATAATTTCAAGAGGGCCAGTCTAGCCAAACCCACACTGCCAAGAGATCATTGGTCAAGTGGTAGCATGGGTGATAGGCAGAGGTGAATGTATGAGAAAGACGGAGAAGTTGTTAACACCCACTGAGAGGATTGGTATGAGATACCAATGTGAGAGAGGAAGAGTCTAGGAGGATAACTCTTCTCCGACCTTCCCTCACAGATGAGAGAGAAACCCTCAAAATGGAAAGTGATTAATCTTCCAAAAATGGGAAGTAATTAATTTTCCTGGCCTAAGAACAAAGAGAATTCTTGCTGGGAATTGAGAATTATCAGGAACCCAAACCATGTCAGGCCCCCACACTGGGTTTTGGTCGGTATCCATATAAACGAACATCTCGAGGCAGCTGATCAGTTAGTTCCAGGAGTTCCAGCAGTTGATTTGCAGTTGCATTCAGGCTGTTGCCTCGCAGGAGCTGACTGAGAAATTCCATGTCCTTTCGACTTAGCCTTCCTACTAAAAGCAAGTTATATTGACGAACAACTTAAGATACCAAAACTCGCTTAAGAAACGCAAGTGTCATGAATCCATAGAAATGGCCTGGGAGAGAAACACACTCCTGTATTCAACAGATGGATAAAGATAATTTGTTATTTCTCAACATATTTGAACCTCTTGAGTTTGTTTTATTGCTTCTTTTACTTACACTTGTGCGATATCACCTTTAGCCCAGATTCAGCTTGCACTACGGCCTGACGCCTGATTGATTTTGTCTACCTAAGATCAAAGTCACAATGTGGGTAGGTTAGACTTGAGATCAAAGTAGTTACTTCGGTAACCAGACTTTGGAAGTGAGCTGGGAATGACAAAGCTGGTATCGAACTGGGAACAACCAGATCAACCGGGACACAGGCTGGTGGCAGCGACAAAGAGTCAACCCCAAAACGCTGGTGGAAGAAACCTTACAGCTTCGTGCCACAATTGGGAGTTGACCACGGGCTGACAGCACAATGTCACATATTGGCGTCACGACCAGAGGACGTCACATATTGACGCTGTGACTGCGAATGTGACCACTGGTAGGTGTCACAATGCTAATGGTGGCTAAAATTTCTCCTGAGCATTGGTGAGCCATGGTGTTAGAAAAAGGTTGGTGATGTTTACCTGTTGTCCTAGTGCATCCAAGATTTGGGTGGGTTCTTCAGTGATCTGGATTAGTTCATAGATAATGGAGAAATCTTTGCCAAGTCTTCCCTATCGGTTTTGTTAGAGTGGACAAACCACTCTTTATGGTGAACATTGAAGTCACTACATATGTGAAAGTTAGCTGAGGGAAATATTGTTGAGGATATTGTCAATCCTCTCTGATATAAGATTGAAAATTACCAACCCTTCACACATAGGGCAAAGACAAATTTGGCATTAAGAACAAGTACCACATGGAAACACATACAGAAGATCAGGGTCCTCATTTTTTGTGGCAATTTAAGTGTCTGTATTTTGTTATAACGGGGGAGTAGCCTGGGATTGTGAGCTTCTGCTATGTGATTGAGACATTGATACCTGTTTCAGACAAGAACAGAATGCCCAGTTTAGACTGAAGAAAATGGAGTTCCACTTCTGGAAAGTTGGAACATAGACCCATTACAGTGTACACCACAGTGTACTAGAGATAGTATAACTGGGGTTTACTTTTTCTTTTGAGGTTGGGTTTGCTCGTTTTGTTTGATTTCAATTTAATTGCTTTCATATTTGTTTTAGATGGTTTGATGGATGACTAGTAGGCAGTGAAACAGACACCTATTGGAGATGCATGCATAAATAACTTGAACTGACTTGCCCAGGGATACTGCCATAAGAGTACACATCATCATGGCATCAAGAGGCCATACCAGATAAATGCATGATCCGGAAACCATTTACAAAATGGTAGTACAATAGACCTGATATTATACACCTGCTGATAAAATAGCCTCTTTGAAATTATTCAAAGGTTCAGAGTCCTGACTATTGGGTGGATAACACCAAAACTCAGAAAACATTTACCTCTAGCACCCTTAATGAGGGGATAAAATAACCTAAGAAAGATTCAGGTGCAATACTCCAAGTGTACATGTCTCATCTGCCTAGAGGTCAGGGCAACAAAACTCATTCTTGGGTAGAAAAAATCATATCAGCCAGAGATCTAAAGTACCAAGGCAGAAGTCAGGTGACAAAGGTTGCTCGGGGGTGTATCCCCTATCACCATTTGAGTTAGTATCAGAAGCATAATCATTAAGCTGAAGAATTGAAAACTTGATATGCCATTAGTCACACCAAATGGAATCTGTCAAAAATGATACAAATAGCCATTCACCTCAAAGGCTGTATATAGTCAATCCTCCGACTTGATTTCTACATGGGGGTACATGCTCTGGAAATCTATAATACTATAAATGCAATATTTGGCAATTTCATTCTCCATCTTGGCAAAGCAAGGTATTGGGTATGCATCTAACTGGGTGAACCTATTAATCGTCTGCAAGTAGTCTATTACTAATCTCCTTTTGTGGTTCTCAGAAGAAGTTATGAGTACCTGTGCCCTGCATAGAGACTCGCTTGATTCAGTAATCCCTCACCAGTCTCATTATTTCGGTTTTAATAAATTGTTTGTCCTCATGTGAGTACCAACTAGATTTTACTGTTATGATTTTGCAGTCCCACATTAGGTTCTTAAAAAGTGATTGGTACTGAACGTTGATTGCTGCTAGTCAGTGAATGTTTAAAGTTGGTTCAGGTCCTCCAAAAGAGTTTATGATACTAGAATGCTGATATAGGAAGTATCATGCTGCAACAAAGGTTATTCATTACTAATAGTTTTGTGCAAATATAAGAATTAGTTTTTAGCTGATGTTTGACAAGGCAGTACTCAATTATTTGAGTGCACACAAAAAAGTTTGCCATAGTTTGGAGCAAGGAAATCTCTGCCACTTATTAGCTTTCACCACATTTGAATCTATGTAGCTCACAGAATTAACTGTATCTGTCTATATTTCTGAGATGAGGTATTATGTACACTATTTACATTGTTCGGACTATCATCCTCATCTTTGTTGCCATATTTATCACAATGTTTTGGCTGTTGTACACTCTGGCCTTCTTCAGGTGGTTGGAATGTCAAACTGAACCCTTTATTTCGCTTGCTGGGGTAGACTGTTCTAGTTCCATGTGCCATGTCTAATGGATGTCAATTATCAATTATCTCCTGTTAATTCCCTCTCCAAGTTCCCCACTGTCTTAACCATGTGTCCTCAAGCACACATGGCACAGTTAATAAAGGCATTATCCAGTTAGATCCAGTGACAGGACCCAAAGAGTGTGAGTTCAATACCTGGTATTGAACTCACATTCTTTGGGTCCTCTTTGGGTCAGTACCTCGGCTTTTTTTAATGCACTTTTCAGTGTGTCAACGAATCTTTCAGCTTTCCCGTTTGACCTCGGGTTTATAATTGATATCCATTAGACTCGGGTGCTATCTTGATATGTTTTACTTGATATGTCTCTACAAATTTCTTTTTGAAGTCACTGGAGGTTTCACTGTGTTCATTGTTGCTTAGCAAACAATCCATGACGCCAAATCTCACGAATAGTTTGTGTAAACAATTTTGATCCTTTCTGTCGTTGGGTGTTTTTAACCTCTGGCCATTTCTTTTAACTATCTACTGTTATTAAATAATAATAACCTTCAAATGGGTCCTTTATATTCCAATTATTCTGGACCATGGTCTGTCGACTTTAGGCCATATCCTTTTATATAAAAGTAATTCTTTCACCGCAGCAGCACAAATTTGCAAATTTCCACCATTTGCGTGATATCATCATCCATGTTCAGCCAGTAGACAAAACTTCTCAACCTAATATGATTTCATCCGTTTTTTTGGGATGTCCTTTTAAAGATCCTTCTTCTAGTGACTTCAAAATTACTACTCTCTTTTATACAATAATATGTTGTCATAGATTGAGAAACTGTCTGTTTCATTCCTTTTTCTCTTCTATTTTTTTTTCTTGGTATCCTGAATAAACTCGTCTCTTTCTGCTTCTCGTCTTATCTCTAGAACTCTTACAAGTAGTTCTTTATTGTTTGCATAATATCTTCAAAATTTCATCGTCAGTCTTCTAATGCTGCAATTCCTGTTCTTCTAACGCTTCTCTTTTCGCATGTATTAATCTCATAGTCCATCAGCGTGTCCTATTTTCTTTGATGGTAAAATTCCAGTTTAAAATTGTTAGTTTAGTAAACAGTTTCCCATCTTAAAAGTCTGTTTGCTGTATAATAAAGTGGTAGACCTTTTTTGAACCGAAAATCGTAAAAGAACGGTTTGAGGTCGTTTTGTAATTTGAACTCTCTCCCATAAATATATCTGTGAAAACGAGTTACTGCAAAAATTATGTTCTTCCTGCTTTTCAATCTGTGAATAGTTTTCTCTGCCAGTAATAATATTGAGATAAGATGTTGTACAATGGGTTTGTTTGTATTTCTCCGTCTTGTGTAAAATACATACCCTACCCCATGTGACCTATGTTGTTTGCAATAATGATTTCGAAATTTGGGATCGAAATGTGTCAATGTGCACTCGGTTAATTTTTGTATTATTTCCTTAAATGCTTTTTTACAGTCCTCTGTCCAATTCCAATTATTTTCCTTTTTTAGTAACTCATTTAATGGAGCCCTCAGTTTATGCATATTATCAATAAATTCTCAAATTCTTTCTCACAGGCATGCCGTCACCTCCCCCTGTTTTTTCTACAAATACTTTCACAGTAACTGCTCCAATGAGCTACTTTAGCTAGTTCGCAAACTGCATAAATTTAAACGTGCTACTAGGTTGGCATCTCAGTCTTACCCTATCACTGTCGAAATGGTTGTGACGTCGTCCCCCCTGGTCGCAGCGTCGACTGTGTCGTTCGATCCCGTTCGCGGCGCCAGCTGTTCGCTCCTCGCTGCTCCAAGTGTGACGTTCTAACCCTTTGGTTAGATGAATACCAGCCTCGCCGTTCCCAACCCGCTTCCAATGCCTGGTTACCAGGGTAACTGCACTGATCTCCAGTCTGCCTACCCACGTTGTGATTAGATCTTAGACAGACGGGATCAAACAGGATTGGGCCGTATGCAAGCTGAGTCAACGGGGGTGATAACACACAAGAAAATAAAAAAACTCACAAGGTCAAAAATATTGAAGAAAAAGGTAACAACTTTTTATATCTAATTGCTCGTTACACAAGATTATTCCTACCTCCTGACCCGTTCTGTGGACTGTGGCACCACGCTTCTACCATACAACTTTAAGGCTTCGAGTTGCCTGCTCTCTAGAAATTTTCATTTCGGGGTGTGGTTTGGTTTCAACACTGGGCACTGATCTCTCTCTTGTCATTCACGGCTGATCTCTCTCTCGCCGTCCGCGGCGCAAAACTGATTTCTGTCGGTTGGGGTCCCGCTTTTATTGATGCAGTCAAAAACTGGGGTGGGTCTGTCGGCGCCAGGGTTTTCTTGATAATTCTAAATACGTATCCACCCTTCTTATTTCTGATTAGGGATTTTCCATTTTCGGTAACTTACTTTCACTCCTACTCCCTTACTGTGCCTGTGGGGGCGTATACCCGCTTCCCCGCTCCTTCGTATGTCATGTGACCGCTCTCGGCCAATGGGGTCCTGGTCGGGCATCTTTCCTCCTCCCTCGCACGTCATGTGACCGCTCTCGGCCAATGGGGTCCTGGTCGGGGGTCTCTCCTCCTCCCTCATGTATCATGTGACCGCCTTCGGCCAATGAGGCTCTGGTCGGTATCTTTCCTCCTTCCTTCGTGACGTCTTTAATCGGGCGTGGACAATCCGTGGCTTTGTTCTGGGGGAAGAAACACCCTGCTTAAAGAAACAAAAATTTAAATTGCCCTTTTCGTACATGACCGAAATGACGCTCTCGGTTTCTTTTACACACGGTATTTGTCAAACAGTTTATCGTTAATTGGATACGATCTAAGAAAGGGATTTCTCAGACTGGGTGGCGTTTTCGTGAACGAATGAAAATATTTCACCTTTTCCTTCGCTCGAAGCTTGATAACAAAAATCTTAATTATCTCAAAAAACATTTTCAGCCAACATCATCTTGTGTGGCCCTCCCTTCAATTCTGGAATTGCCTGTGTGTTCGTATTTAATGGTTTGCCTTCATATCCTTAGATAAACTCCCCACCTGTTACCTATCATATTTTTTTCCATTGTCTCTAAACTTTATTTCTTCAACCAAATTGATAACAATCTCCCATTTTTCGTGGACACGGAAGTAGGTCAGGTGCTTGACCAACATCTGTTATGCATCAATCGAGCGTGTGTTTATTCGCTTATGACCGGGTTTTCGTATTATATTTTTCTTTTTTCTTTCTTTTTCTTCTTCTTTTCTTTCTTTCTCCCAGATCGCTTGAACGCAATTAAAGAATTATTCTCAAAACCCAAATATTTTTCAGCTCTAAATAATTATCAAATGGTTGACAAACCATAAAAAACAAATCATATATTTATGAATATTTCTTTTCAGCTTGCTACGATGCATGGTGCCACAGGTTAAATGTAGTGGTCTCTTCTACTCCAATAGTTTCATGTCTTGCACTTCCCATCTATGGAACTCCCTTCCTATTACTTGCTTCCCTGATAGCTATGATCTCCAGCTATTCAAATGCAATGTCAATTGACATCTCCAAATGCCTTGATCTATTCCCTGTCCTTCTCTTCTTCCTTTCCTCTATCAAGCCTCTTTACTCTTGCTCCCACTTTTTGTAACCCCTTCCATGCTAGTTGTACTCCCGCCTTATTTCAGGTGAAAAGCTTATAAAAAAATACCTGTCAGACTCCTGAGAGACATCAAAGGTAGATAAGAAGAAAACAGACTGTCTCTGGGTTACTTCTAAACTGTGGGCTGTCTTGTAGACAGTTCCTAACATCATGGTTTTGTTTTCAAAGAGTCTCTACTTCGCTTAAGCATTTCAAAGGCCATTTATAAAGACGTCCATAATATGTTCATCCTAGGCTTCTTCTGCATTCATTGCTTTAAAATTGCAGTCTTTGCTTAGTGTTCTCATTTCAGTTAGGTAATGCTCAAGTGATTCACCATCTTCCTGTTTTCAAGTGAAAAGTAGGTTTCAAGCAAAAACCTCATTTTAGGCTTGATGTAAATTGCATGCAGCAAGTTTATAGCTTCCTCACAAGAAGGGGAATCTTAAATTACCTGTAGACAGAGTGGGAGCAGATAGTTTGTTATCATTCTTGTTTTGTCTGTTTGTTGGTGAGGTTGCTCCACTTTAAGGGTTTCTATGAAGTTCTCAAACATTAAAATCCAATGGTTCCATTGCTCAGCAGCTATCATATGATCAGGGTCAATGTTGAACCTTTATGGTTTCATGCAATGTTCTATATTGATTCTAATTCAAATAAATTGTAGTGAAAAGATAAACTCAGGTATAACTTATCTGAAGCTTTCTTCAATTTAGAATGGTATGTGTCCAAGCTGGACTTATCTAAATACAAAATATGTATAATGGATGATAATCTATACCACAGCGGTTCTATAAAAAAAAAAAAATCAGAAGATTAGCATAAATTGGCAAAGAAAAGAAATTGCAGAAACTTATGATTTGACTGGTGATTAGCAATTTGCATGATTTGATTTAATTTCATGTTTATTTGAACTGCAAATTTGAAATTTTATTTTGTATGGGCTGTCATATGCCCTACTCAATGAATAATTTATAACGCAATCATAGGCCGACCAAGAGATATATACATTATCACGTCTATGGAGAGATATGGGCTATCTCTCCCAGACCATGACAAATGGACAATTAGTAAACAAAAATATTTAAAAGAACAATGTTCGATTGAGATAATCAAACAGTAATCTTTTCCCAGGTTCGCTTCGGTTTCAACACAAATACTGATCCACAATTCAAGGATGAACAGTAAGGCGTAATAAATTTTGGTATAAGAATTTTAATATATACGTATGCACAAGATATTAAAATAAAAGAAAAATATAAGCATGAGTAAAGCCTCTGACGACCAGAACCTCAAGACTTATGTTGGGATACCAAAATATGCCCAAATCCAAGTGGATTCAACTGAACCCGAACGGATAAAAAAATAAGTACAAATAACTACGAATGCAGAAATCAATGCATAACCAAAAAGAGATGGGATAGGATTTATATATTACTATTTTGACATGTGGAAAGGTGTTTGTGAGAACATAAAATTCATGGATGCATGTGTATCTTTCTAACATGGGTCCAAAATATATAGTTACTTATCTTTATATTCAGTTCTCTCTTTTACTTATTATCTTTTCTTTTCTCTCTCATGTTTCCTCTTTTCTTTCTTTTTTTTTCTTTACACAAATTCAATTTCAAACACGGTCCGGCTGCAACAGAGATATATACTTTCTTCTTCTCTCTTGATTTCTCTTTTCTTTCTTCAAACACAGGCTGTATTCTCAGCGTACAAATTTCCTTGCGTCTTCTGTGATAAATAACTCGATTTATCTTCTTCAATCTGGAGTTAACAAACAGAAATATACATCCTTATATTTCTTATCCGGAGTTGCTTATGATGAATCGGACAAGTTCCATCATTACCAAAATGAGTCTCATCTTCAGCACTTCAATTACGTATCTTGCTCCTTCAAAGACAAGACAGCAACTGACTTCCAAGTAATTTTCTAATTCCCATGTGTCCTGCATTTTGGTGTAAATTCCAGTTCCTGCTGCTTCATGACCTTACATCAGTCCCCTGTCTAGATTCTGTCTAGACATCTGTTGCTACGGGTAACTGGGTCAGTCAACCTCTTGATCTGCTTTCCCAAAATGACTCGAGACTCCCACGTGACCTCTTCTGTTGTCAAGCGGATATTAACCTTAATATATGCGTGTATGCGTGTTTGGGCTATCTGCATTCGTAACAGGGCTGTCAGACTTGATGATCTCCCTCGTAATCATCATCAACCAGAGATCTTGCATTATGAATATACTAAATCACTAAATCTAGGAAACAAACATTGTACACATGGATACACTTCATAACACTGGAAAGATTAAACCTTTGACAGCTAATGAAGAGTTTATTTTGCTCCTTTATATCAGTTAACACATTTTTCAACCAATTGGTTTTTTTTTTTAACATTTTTATTGCTTTCCTTCAGTTTACTTCAAATTCTACAAGAGAGGAAGCAATTGATATTGTTGTCTATCTTGCGGAAAATGGTGCAAGCCTAACTGTTCGGAATGAAAACGGAAAGACGCCACTTGATATGATTCATGACGATTCACTGAAAGAAAAACTTCAAAAAAGAGTCAACAAAAGGCAAGATTATTTTTTTTAATTTTTAAGGAAATTTTGATACCATATTATTATGGAAAATGTAATAAAATGGAAAATATAAAAAAAAACTTTCCTTGGATGCAGAAACATAATATAATTATTGCGATATAATTTGGAATTCATAACTTGATTAGAAGTAATTTTGAACAACCAGAGAAATAACCTGACTCCTTAAGCAGATATTTTCAGTTATCTAGCAAAACAGATTAATAAAAATGTTTTAAATGAATTAATTGAAAGTATTTCAATCTATTTCCAAAAGGAGCAACTTAAATTCTTAAATAAACTGCAAACCCAATTCTGTTTTCACAATGATAATAGCAAAATTGAGAAATCAAATTCCATGGAGGATATATTTTCCAAAATACTTTAGATTGGAATAAAACCATGAAGAATATCATTCAAATCCAAAATTCATGCCATATCAATTTTAAGGATGAAGATTAGAAAATCCCTTAAAGAAACTTTATTCAATATAATTGAACTTCCCTTTAAAATATTCAATTCACAAGTAAATGTGACATGTTTAAATATCAAAATCAAATCACATGATTAATGTAGATCAAGATTAATATTGTGATTGATTCCAGATTTGACTGTCTTTGACATTGATCAGACTATTCTGAATGTATTTCTTGTATTGTTTTATTTTTCTTTCCAGCCAAACCTTAAATAAACAAAGGCTCTGCATGCTTTGTTCAGAAGTAAAATTTCTAGTGAAATTTGAACCCTGTGGTCATTTGAAACTATGTACTGACTGCAATGAAAAAAATTCACAAATTAAAAAATGTATTGAGTGTAAAGCAGAAATAACTGAGAGGATTGAACCTGAAAGGAAAGGTATTTTTTTTTATTCTCCCTTACCCATAAGTATAACAGGATAGTAATCCTGGTTCAATGGATTAATGCATGAGAATTCCTAATGATGACTGGAAAAAGGAAATAATTAAGATTAAACTACAAAATTTAGAGAAAGTAATTAAGTGTTGAGGAAAAAAGATCAAATTAAGAATAATAATTAAAAGAAATAAATAAGTTTGAAGAAGGCTCCAGAAAGATTTGAACTTGAATTAAAACAAGTAGAATTTATTAAGACTAGATATCCTTTAAACCATTTTTTATTCAATTGTTATCACCCCATGCAAGTCAGTAAAGCCACTAAAACACAAGTTACAGGTTGTAGAATTAAAAACAGAAACACTACTAATAAGCAGGAAGAGAAAAGAGTAATCAGAAGGACAGTAGATAGCAATTGACACTGCATTTGAGTTTTGCAGATTAAAGTTGGTTAGAAAGCATGGATTTGGGAGGGAGTTCCACAAATGAGAAATGCAAGAAAAAAAAAATAATTGTTAACATATAATTTACGGTTGCATCTAGCCAGCTCAACTTAAATTGATGAGATCTCAACACCAGTCTAATACTGTGGTTAAATTCAAAAAGTCTAGGTACTATAGCACAGAACTCATCAAACAATTACCATGAAAATATAGGAAAGACACAGAGAGGCAACCTTATGGAAAGTGACTGAAGCAGAGCCACTAGATCAGGGCCAATAATATTGTTGATTCTTCATTGGACTTTATCAAAAATTAATTTTCAGCAAAAAATATTACCACAGCTGTGAGGATTTCATACCTGAAATCTCTGCAGAATCACAACAACCACTAGACAAAATCTCTATAGAAATCATGTTACCTCCTAGCTTACATGTGATGGCTGTGATAATAAAAAAAAAACAAGTGATGATGCCAAGAATACTCTGTTTTTAGTAGTGCTGGGAAAGAGAATAACAGAATGATGGAACAAAACGAGCAACACTAGTGGCATTTGTCCAGCCAGCGGGGTATTATAATGAGTTTAATAAAGGTCAGATGAAACATGATGCTCATTAAGTTATTTGCACAAGTTTTACTTCAGAGGAACAAATGGAGTTACAGGTGCAGCAGCACAGAGAAGACATGGAGGCTTTAAGAAGATTGATTCAATTACAAACTTCCAAAAGGGATTCCAGTCAAAGGTTCCTGTCTTCCAACTTCTTTAGCTGCTATCCCACCAATTGCTATTTTTGATTCAACATCAGATCTTTGGCCTGATTACTGGTCAAGATTCTACACATTTGTTGTGGCCAATGTTGTGCCTAATCAGCACAAGGATCAGGATTTCTTGATGAATCAAAATGTGACCATCTGTAAATACCTAGCAAATTTGGCTACTCAAAAGAATTGAGCCAAGGATATTGAGTTGATGATAGAGGAAATCGTCAACTTTATGAAAGAACAATTCAACCTGAAATGGCTGAATTAATGTAGATCAAGATTAATGGTTGAATTGATGTAGATCAAGATTAATATTGTGATTGATTCCAGATTTGACTGTCTTTGACATTGATCAGACTATTCTGAATGTATTTCTTGTATTGTTTTATTTTTCTTTCCAGCCAAACCTTAAATAAACAAAGGCTCTGCATGCTTTGTTCAGAAGTAAAATTTCTAGTGAAATTTGAACCCTGTGGTCATTTGAAACTATGTACTGACTGCAATGAAAAAAATTCACAAATTAAAAAATGTATTGAGTGTAAAGCAGAAATAACTGAGAGGATTGAACCTGAAAGGAAAGGTATTTTTTTTTATTCTCCCTTACTCATAAGTATAACAGGATAGTAATCCTGGTTCAATGGATTAATGCATGAGAATTCCTAATGATGACTGGAAAAAGGAAATAATTAAGATTAAACTACAAAATTTAGAGAAAGTAATTAAGTGTTGAGGAAAAAAGATCAAATTAAGAATAATAATTAAAAGAAATAAATAAGTTTGAAGAAGGCTCCAGAAAGATTTGAACTTGAATTAAAACAAGTAGAATTTATTAAGACTAGATATCCTTTAAACCATTTTTTATTCAATTGTTATCACCCCATGCAAGTCAGTAAAGCCACTAAAACACAAGTTACAGGTTGTAGAATTAAAAACAGAAACACTACTAATAAGCAGGAAGAGAAAAGAGTAATCAGAAGGACAGTAGATAGCAATTGACACTGCATTTGAGTTTTGCAGATTAAAGTTGGTTAGAAAGCATGGATTTGGGAGGGAGTTCCACAAATGAGAAATGCAAGAAAAAAAAAATAATTGTTAACATATAATTTACGGTTGCATCTAGCCAGCTCAACTTAAATTGATGAGATCTCAACACCAGTCTAGTACTGTGGTTAAATTCAAAAAGTCTAGGTACTATAGCACAGAACTCATCAAACAATTACCATGAAAATATAGGAAAGACACAGAGAGGCAACCTTATGGAAAGTGACTGAAGCAGAGCCACTAGATCAGGGCCAATAATATTGTTGATTCTTCATTGGACTTTATCAAAAATTAATTTTCAGCAAAAAATATTACCACAGCTGTGAGGATTTCATACCTGAAATCTCTGCAGAATCACAACAACCACTAGACAAAATCTCTATAGAAATCTGGTTACCTCCTAGCTTACATGTGATGGCTGTGATAAAAAAAAAATTACCAGGTGATGATGCCAAGAATACTCTGTTTTTAGTAGTGCTGGGACAGGGAATAACAGAATGATGGAACAAAATGAGCAACACTAGTGGCATTTGTCCAGCCAGTGGGGTATTATAATGAGTTTAATGAACTTTGGACGAAACATGATGACTTAACATTCTTTGTTATATTTTTCTATTCATCATAAGTATTATGAATGAGTT
>CAHIKZ030002064.1:302500-347890 GCA_903632075.3 Acanthosepion pharaonis | reverse complement strand
TAATATGTTATAAATATATATTTTATTTTTGGAAGAGTTTTAAAACCGAGATTTAACTTTTGTTTACAATCTGTCTTAATGGCTGATATTTATCGATTTTTTATTGATTTTCTGAAAGCGACCAAAAAGTTGAGATCCCAATCAATATAATTTCTATCTGAAATACACCAGAGTATTTTGTTTACTGGAAATGGTTAATTTAATCATTTAGCTTTTAATTATAGCTAAAAAGACAACTTCAATAATGTTGTTTCAATTTTAAAAAAACATTTTAAACCTTAGGTATGGAAAATTTAGTGGAGGTACAGATATAAAATAAATAATCTATTTATGATAATTTAACAACTGTCCCTTAACAGTCTCTAGTTAAAAAGTATGGAATATTTTACAGTTCATTCATTCATTATTTATTGGTTAAATTTATCGCTGTTTATTTAAGAACTAATTGAATGACATCGGGTTTAAATTGGAAACGCAAATAAATGACCATTTTTTGCTACTTTTTTTTTTTAATGCTAATATGTTTTAATTTACAAGTAACTTCACTTATATAAAGTGTACAGAAATAACATGTTTATCAAAATCTTCCTTGGAACATGATGAATCAGAATATATGTGGTTTTAAGGGTCAAAATATTGTCGTTTTGGAGTTTATGCTGGACGTTCACAGAAAAATGCCCTTTATTATGGAATAGATATATTTCATGCTGTTCATAGCTCTCCCTGTTATAGACAAGCGTATGGTTGCAAGAAAGAAATACGACAACAGCATGGATTTACGTGATTTATAGTATAGTTCATAGGTCGGCTGAAGATCTGGGTTGATCTCTCATAGTAGTTATCGCTGGTTGGCGTGGCGCTACTGCTGCTGGCTGCTGCTGACCGCTCATCCTGACCGTGACAGGTCTCTTCCCTGGCCTCCTGGTGTACTTCCCTCTGACCACCTTTTATGGCGTTTTTTTTTTAGATGGCTTAACAAGCTCGAAAAACGACGCGAGTATAATTAGGAGGGAAGCATTTTATTGGTCGAAAAATAGAAAAACTTTAAAGATTATTTTTATTTTCGACCGGAACTGGTGCGTCGGGAACATGCGTAAACGAAGATAATGATCAATTTGTGACGGGGCCTTGTCCTGTTCACATCCGGCTCTCGCTCTTGGGTATGTTAGTTTATTTGCCTGTAAATCAGCCGAGATATGTCTTATTTTATTTTTATAACATCCTCAAATTCCTGTCTTTTTTACCGTTGCAAAAAGTAATTCTTGCCCATTTACCACTCATTTTTTGTATTTGAGTCTTGAGATGTCATCCATTTACTCAAACTTGTTAAATAGGTTATTGGCTTTCCCCATTGTTTCTCCTGTCTTCAATCTACCCTGTGAGAGTTAAATTTTTTCCAAGTCTTCTTTCTCAAATTGTCTATTTTTTTTATTGTTAGCAGCAGTTAATCACATTCTCTGTCTATAGTATTCTCAACATTCGCCGGTAGAACCATATCCCAGTCGCTTTTCAAAAGTCTTTTTATTTATTTGCGTGGAAAATAGCCGAGTATTCACTGCCATGTATGCGATTAGATATTACTTAGCCGTAAAGCACCACTTTTGTTTTTTTTTTTTTTTTTAAAGACATTTTCCTTTGCTTAATAATTTGCTCGGTTTCTGGATGGCATTTTTCAGTCTATATTTGTGCCTTCCGATTTGCGTCAGTTTCATTCGTCTGATACTATACTACACAGGTAAATTTCTGCACCATCTTGGTTTCTAATAGGTAACTCGCACCTTATATTTCTTCTATTGCCATGGTCAAGTCATGGTGCACGTCCAGAATAGGAGGCCTATCTCAAATCTCATTACGCCATGAGCGAATATTTTTAGTTTCGGTTTGGATTTGCAGTAGTTCGCTGCTGTAATTGGCTTAAAAAGCAGAGATTAATAACATACCGTAAAAATGTGTATGCGATGACGTCATGTATAGTGTTACCTCTGAATGTTTTTTGCAATTAGAATGTTTTTTAGCAACCAGTTACCGAAAATGCATGATTTTAACCTCTTCAAAAGAATTACCTGTGTATAATGAGACCCACTATATTCTGTGTAAAAATGATCATAAAATCTCGCACTATACTCGAGTATATATGGGGGCACCTCGAGGCGGTGTAATGGTTAGCAAGCTTGTCTCTTTAGAACAATTACTTTTGAGTAGTGAATTCGATCCTCACTGGGTGTCCCTTTTTCGGCCCTGTGCCATCTAAGCTACGCTTGGAAAATCACTATACGGTAATTAATTTGGCTCGACAAATTAATCCCTTTATCTTGGTCTATATTTTTCTTTACTAAAGTCTTATTTCAATTAATAATTTGGCGGAGTTTCCTATCCATCAGTTCTTATCCGTTAACAAGGACATACGAAATGTTGCTTGCATTATAATTTGAAATAATTATCCGCGTTAAGACAATTTATATGAAGCAAAACAAAAACTCTACCGGAACTATTGTAGCGACTGTTATGTTTTTCCACGCCCACATTTTATTCGTCTGCGATTGGCTAATAAATCAATACTGCCTTTCTATAGGACAATTTAGCCATCGCAGTCATGGCTTTGAATTTTTCGGTTTTGAACTTGCTTACTTGTTTCGTTAATACAAATTTAGCGGTTGGTCAAATTTTAACCAATCACATGTTTTAGTGCAAAATCAACTTTTCCCGCGGTTTTGCTGGGAGCCTACCTGTAGCTTTAAAAGAGGTGACTTTTTCATAAGCCACCAGTAGAGTCCACTAAATTTCGCCTGTCAACACAAACCTATGACTTAACTCAAATTTCAAACGCACACACAGACACAGAATTTTTGTAATACATATCTTTCTGTGACAGCCAAGTTCAATCAGCCAGGACTCTGTTGATTTCTCTAACACAACACACTTTCTGATCAATTATATTCTTGTGTTATTTATTCTAACAGCAGACTTATTCTAACATTGATTCCTGAACATTTCTCTCTAAAGAGAACTTTTTTCGAACAATCAATTACAAATCAAAATACGGTAAAAAGGGAAGCAACTTCTTTTCTCTTAATCTATACATTGAATACAAATTATTGTATATTTTGTTCTTGCATGTTATTTCAATATATACTTATTGATTCACATTTGGAGTTTCATTGTTTTCTTGTATCATTAATAATACAAAAGATATACGTGTTAAAGAACACTATGACTTCTGGAACAAAAATATGACAAGAAACACAATAAACATGAAAGTAACGTTTTTATTTTATTTTATTGTTTAGAAATAAAATGACTATTGTTATGTTGATTTATTTTGTCATAAATATACATTTTTATGAGTATATATATGAAGAAAAGTAGAAATAGAAAAAATGGCTCTTAAAAATGCGTAGTTTAGCAGTTGGGTTAGGGTCAAAGTTTTGTACACTTCGTTTAAAATATCAAAAAATATCGAATTAAATCTTAGGAATTTAATTATGACATTAACTTTACATAACAACGTCCTTAATAAAAATGAGTTTTATTAATTTTTTAGTAAAAAATATAACGTTTGCTCCTAGTTTATGTTTTTAATGGTAAACTAAATTAAATTCAACATAAAATATATTTTAGAAAAAAAATTCAAATTAATCATAAAAATTAAATTTTATCTTCAATATATTTATTGTTATGAATAACTATATAAAAGAAAAAATATTAAATTAACTTTATATAACAAATAATAGCATTTTTTAAATAAACACTCTGCTAAAAATTAAACATAATAAAAAAACATTATTAAAATTAACATTCTTGAGGAAAACTTTGTATCATTTATAATAAGAAAGACTAAAAAAAAACGATTAATAAATTATTTCCTTAAATCCAATAAAATTAAATGTTTCTTAAAATTCTGTATAAGAAGCGTAGTAAAAATTCAACATAATTTTTTTTCATTTGTTAGAGATAGAAATACAAATAATGTCAAAATAAATTGATCATTAGTGCATTTGCTTTTATGAATAGAAATTTCATAAGGAATATTAAATTAACTTTAAGTGAAAAATGTCAACTTTCAAGTAACAAGACCAAGTTCCCAAATTACACACTTTAGTAAATTTCCCACAAAAAGTTTCTTTTTGTAATAAAAAATTTTTTTAGCAAATTCGAAGGAAATAAATAAAATTAAATAAGCTAAAGTTATTCAAAATGTAAAAAGCAAAAATGTCTTAAGCTAACTACAGCAGCGAACTACTGCAAACCCAAACTGGAATTAAAAATCTTCGTTCCCAGTGGAACGACAACATTTAGGACAGGCCTCCAATTCTGGTGGGCGAGAGTTGCACTGTGACAGGGCCATTAGTAAAGAATGCTATCTCTTTTGCTGACAGCTATGCATTATATCTTACAGTACTTCTTCTTACCTCGAATACATTGATTCGTAGTTCGTTTAGTTGTTGTTTTCTGAATCTACCACCAACAAAGTGTTACCTGCATAGCGCATAAGGTTATGTCCGCTGATGATAACTCGCAGTAGATCTTCTTTAGTCCTTATGGGATTATTTCGCAGTCTCTAGTGAGGAAATACATTTCTATTTTTGTGTATTCACTAAACACGCTTTTTTATCCCAGTGGTGTGTTAGTGTTTTTTTTTGTTGCTCGAGGCGGCCCTCAAGTTTGCCGCCCCTCCCCCAGAAGGAATACAATATTACAATGCACATATAACCCCTTAAGGCTTAAAGTAACGAAGAAATTATTCGTACAGCCATCAACTTTTTAATATATTTATCCACTTCTCAGAATCTAATGCCCATATGATGACAGATTTTTTCGTGTTTCTGTTAACATGGTATTTATAACTTCTCACTGATAAATTATGAAATAAAAGTACAATTGTGTTTATTTTTTATAAAATAAAACTGGCTATATGTAAAAAAAAAAAAAGACATTATTTCTTTTTTTTCTAAACTTTAAAAACTTTTTACGATATTAAAAGAAATATAACTTGTTTTTGTTTACATACCCTCTGTTTTTTATTTAAAAAGAAAAAAAAAAAAAAAAAAAAAAACACATTGTACTTTTAATTCATAATTTATCAGTGTTTTTAATATTTATTTCAATTCTAACAAGTGAGGAGTCATAAATTAAATTCCACGTTAACAAAAACACATTCGTTTTTCTTTTAACAATGTAAAAAATATAATGTCTTTTTAAATTTTTTTGTTTTACGTAGTTTAAGTCATTATTAGCAAAGTAGTAGACTAAGAATTAAAAGTTCGATAAAATTAATTTCATTTTTAAAAACTGAAATAAATGTTATCGCACTTTTAGACTATTTTGCTTAATAAAACTTCAACTAAACAAAAACATATAACATTGCATTGTTTTACTACCGTGAAAACTTTGTAAATAAAAAAAATACCCATTTTTTTGAACTTTAAATAAAGTTTCTGCACTTTAAAAAAATATATTAATTTTCAATTTTCTTTTAAATTTCCGTTCGATATTTCCGGAAAAAATGGAATGCATGTGATATCCTTAAAACATTGGAATTATTTCGATTTATTTGAAAAGTTTCAGCAATTTTATATCCGTATTAAAGCTAGGCTTATGATAAAAAAAAAAAAAAAAAAAAAAAAAACATTTGGTTTACTTATTTAATTTTTTTTCACTAACAGTTCAGACATGAATAAACAAAATCAAAGAACTGACACCACATAGGCGTGAAAAACTGTGAATTCACTAAATTCGCTTAATCCAACCCATATCAAACCCTTTAAAAATGTTCAAATTTTTTTTTTCTTTTGCCCACATCTTGTAAGTGGGGTTTATCCCCACCAGCTGACAGCATGTTTTGAAGACAATTTTAGTTTATTGCTGGCAGGCCTTGAGCCAGCCATATTAAAGACAAAATGGCTTCATTTGAACCCTATATTCTCCCTGATCACTGCTTTATTTTTTATTTTTTTATTTTTATTTTATTTTTTTAAAATTATTGAAATTATGCTATTGTTTTTTCTTTTCTGAAAACTGACCGCGGACTAAAAAGTGCTGCACAGGGCGGACGACCCCCCCTCCTCCTTAGCTACGCCACTACTTTATCGACATGCAAGCTGACTGTTTCATGTTTCGATTTATTAGAATATATTTTTCATAACTTTTACTAATATTTGATGGGGTTCTACGTGTGGTACTTTATGCATTTGTGTAATCTATGAAACATAGTGAGAGATCTTCCTTCATTTGTATTGCTTACTTCTGATCATGAAAATAGAATTTCTAGTTCTTATGCCCTGAACGAAGTCAAACTGTTCTTGCCTTATTTTCTGTCTCTCACTTCTTATTCTTTATAATTTGTTTGATTTTTAATGTTTATACAGTGTAACACGGATATAAGAGAGTTGTCGGGACCGGAGAAGAAGTCTCTTATATCCGGGTTTCTCATATCCGGGTTTGGTCTATTTTGTTTAGGTAAGTATGGGCTCTAATTTGGGACCAGAGAAAATCTCTCTTATATCCGGGTTTCTCTTATATCCGGGTTACACTGTATCTACATTTATTTTTTTTATATCAGAATGAATTGATCGCATCATAAAATGAGAACTTGTATGTCAAAATCTCCGAAACATAACAGATTCCCCTGTGATCTCTTCCGTGGGTAACATAATTACTTATTACCCACTAATAGAAAACGGTGGTCAAGGTTCCATATGATAAAACCAATAATTTCAATACTGAACTTAGAGGCTGGAAAGCTTTTTTTCACTTGAAACAAATATTTTTATACCCATGGCCAAACTTTTTAAGAGAGCTCACTAAATATTTATTTATCTATATCTTAAACTTGCTAAATAGCTATGCTTGTTTGGTGGTTGAAGTAATTTCGTCTTATCACTCGGCACTAGATAAAGCCCATATGAAAACCAGGATTTCGAATACTGATATTCAAGTCAAAATAGCCGTGTCCTTCTTACATGGACATTTGATACAAAAAAAAAAAAAAAATTCCTAATTCTCCGATTTAACGTTTACCCAAGACTACCCGACACTTCGTAGTCATCAATAACAGATATACCAGCCGATGATCAAAAGCATTATTCTCAAGCACAAAACAAAATTCCATGAATTTGAAAGGAGATTTTGTAACATAA
Organism: Acanthosepion pharaonis; assembly: GCA_903632075.3. Classification (NCBI taxonomy): domain Eukaryota; kingdom Metazoa; phylum Mollusca; class Cephalopoda; order Sepiida; family Sepiidae; genus Acanthosepion; species Acanthosepion pharaonis. The sequence continues at coordinate 340,754 of CAHIKZ030002064.1, read as the reverse complement.
AAAGTTCGTTCGGTTTATTAAGCAAAAATGAAATAGTTTTAATTTTGGATGTTAATTTTATATAATTAAAAAAAAACCGTTTTGTTGCAATATTGTTTGCCATCTTTCTGGCAACTTCATAATTACATCCTTCCAGAACATTTTCTTTCGGAACAAAACAGAAAAATAAAACAAACAAACAAACAAAAGACGTGACGTGGCTTTTTGCGAGAGCTTATTGGGAATTAGACATTTATTTCCATCAGAAGAATTCTGTCAAGACTGGAATAAATAGAAATCCAAAGAGAGGACAGCAGGTAGAAAAGGTGAATGAATGAAGAATTCTAAGTTAAACAGTAACAATTTTACTTGGTCACCAAAGAAACATTATTTTGTATAGTCTACAAAACATTTTTTGCTTGATCCCCAAAGAAACATTTTTCCTGGTTAAAAAAAAAAAAAAAAAAAAAAAAAAGAAAGAAAGAAATGGAAATGCCTGTTTAAAGAAACGTTTTATTTGTTTGGTCACCAAAGAAATGTGGATGTTAGGGTGGTGTAATAGATTTGCGACTCGGAATAAGAAATCGCAGAGACGTGTTCTAATTCCAGTCGAGTTCGTTACAATCATTTACGGGAATGGGAAAGGTATGACCAAGGAAAAGGTATGAACTCATCTTCTTTCCCTATCTATGGATTAAAAATCAGGACTTGTATCTGGAAAAAACTTTGTTATTCTAAAATATATATATATATATATATATATATATATACTAATGTAATATTCACGTGCAAAAATAAAAAATAGAAAAAAGAATTATTCTTACGCCCTCAATAATATTTCAGCTTTAAATGACTCACAAATGATTGATAAGTAAATTAATCAATCACCAAAGGAACTTATTTCTGTTTGGTCACCAAAGAAACAATTTTTTTAACTGATCATTAAAGTAATATTTTTTGTCTAGTCACCAAAGAAAAATTTTTTTTTGATCGCTAAAGAAATATTTTGTCTGATCATATCAATTTTTTCTGGTCGCAAAAATAAAAGGAATCCACTACCCCCCCCCCAAAAAAAAACAAATGCTTGTTCACCAAAAAAACAATTTTTTATCTGATCGTTAAACAAACATTTTGGTTACTGAAGCAACATTTTTGACCTGACATAAAGACATTTCATTCTTGCAAACAAAAAAAATTTCTTGTTTTATCACCAAAGAAATATTTTTTGGTCACCACAGAAATAATATTTCTGTCTGATCACTGAAGAAATAATTTGTTTCTGGTAAAAAAAAAAAAAAAAAAATGCCTGCCCCAAGATAAACAATTTTTGTCTGGTCGTAATAGATAATATAGTTTTTTTCCTGGTCACAAATGGGGAAAAAAATGCCCGTTCACCAAAGAAACATTTTTTGTCTCACCACCGAAAAAAACAATTTTATCTGGTCAAAAGAGAAATATTTTTTGACTGGTCATCAAACAAATATCTCTTTTACCAGGTTATCCAAAATACATACGTTTTTTTTATGGCCAGGAAAGAAACATTTTGTCTAATTCCCAAACAAACACTTTTTTTCCGAGTAAAAAAATTGTCTGTTAGCCAAAAAAAAGCATTTTTTTCGTCTGGTCACAATGGAAAAATCCAAAGTTTTCTTTTCTCTGGTTACCTAAAATATATTGTCCATTCACCAAAAAGAACATTTTTGTCCCTTCATGAAAGAAAAATTCTTGTCTGTTCACCAAAGAAACATTTTTTTTCTATTAACTAAAGAAACATCTTTTGCCTATTCACTAAAGAGACAGTTTTTTTGTCCATTCATCAAAAATATATTTTATCCATTCACCAAAGAAACATTTTGTCTGTTCACCAAAGTAAAAAAAAAAAATTCTTGCTCACAAAAAAAAAAAGAAAAGAAAATTTTTCTAGTAACCAAAGAAACATTTTTTACTTGATCACCAAAGAAAGACATTGATGAAATATAGTGTTTTGTTTAACGAAATCGGATTTTTACTTTAATTAACATAACAAACAAATGGTAAAAATGTTATTAATATTCTTGCATATTTAATGTTAGAAACTATAAAAAAAGACGCAAATTTTGACACAATAAAAAGAAATTTAGGCTGACATGACAGCGGTCACATTGCAATCAAAAGCGACCTGTTTGAATGAAGTTAAAACTAAACGCTCTGATTGCTATATGCGACATAAACAGAACGAACTTTTTGGGGTTACCCAATGTATTGATTTTTCTAGGATATTTTTTCTGGTAGTTAGAGAACTAACAGTAAAAGTTGTGAAATAATTTTATTTTTGAGAACAAAAGAAATAAAAGTAAAGATAACATAATTTGGAATGATATCGAAAGAGACAGTTATAAATTTCATTGTTGTCTCTGATTTAAAAAAATATTCCCTCTGCAAATTTCATTTAGCAAATTCATTTATATAATAGAAAATTCAATTGTTTTTACCATAGTAAAACTGGTAGAATTGAATTAAATTTCTTGTAGTAAATTTTGCAATTTTAAGAACCATTTGAAGTTTAGTCGTAAATGTATGGTGTTACTGTTATTTGAGTTAGTGTCACAAACATAGGACCATCCTGAATTAGGAAACTTGGATAAAATCGATTTTTGATTTCCTTGAAAGAAGACCTGAATATCACGTTACTATATTTACCACATTCAATTTCCTTTGATAGGAATCTTTAAATTTTCCCCTAAAGAACGTTATTTTTTTTAAATCATACATATTTTATTGTCTCTATTTACAAGCGTGTACTCGTCGAATTTAAACGAGTTCCCGATACGTTATCGCTACCTGAAGTGGTTCCATAACTGACTATACACCCCTTCCCATCATTTTGTTTTATGTTACGGTCATTTGTTGGAACGCTGATCTTGCTGCTCACACTTGATATGTGAACTTTTGATAGTTTCGCAGGTGATTTCGCTTCTGCAAACGTCATTTTCCGTGAAAACATATTTTGTGATTGGCCGCTCTGTTCCAGGCGTTTTTCTTCAATGTATGCGGCCACAAAAGCTCCGATCAGCACCACACCGCTGAGGAAGCGCAAGCTGACAGTTAATACGTGAATTTTAATTCGCATATCTTTGATATCATAGAGAAGACATTCTCCTCTAATACCGCACAGCTCTGACCACCAGACACATGTGCTATCAAGGAGGTGACCAAATACGATAGGACCTGGTAGCCAACCTGTAAGAGTAAAAAACACGTGAATAGGTTAGAATCAAGCATCATGGCAAACTTGGTTTATGATGTTATCATATTTGAAAAAGCTTATAAAGGGCGTTCCAATCATTTGGAACGATTTTACATGTGAATTAAGTTTAAGCGTTTAATGTTTTTTTTTCTCTCAGATTTGGCGGATATTTGGGCGATATTATTTTTCACACATTATTGCCATGTCTTAAATAATATGATTTTCACCAATAACATTGATTTATTTACTGCTGACTTTGATCCGTCTTAATGAAACACCCTTAAATATAATCTGTCTTAATGAAACACCCTTTATTTTGTAAGACAAGAACTATCTTGCTTCTTTTTACTGCTGTGAAAGACGATTTTCAATTCTAATCGAATTCGTTATATTTACTTACTCAAATGCCATTAGGCAAGGTATAAATCCACCTTTGCTCCATCATCTATGGGTTAATTAGTAGAAAATCTATAAGTAAATCATTATTATCTTAAAAAAATTCTTACATTGTTAAAATAATTTCTGGCTTAAATAACCTACAAATGGTTGGTAGGCTGTAAAAAGACTATTGCACATTGGTGATATGTGCCTGGGACACAGAAGAAAGCTGGGAGTACAAAAGTATAGCAAGAGCAGTTTTGTTTCGGGTCAGTTCGTTTACGTAATTTGATTCAAAACTAAAAAAAAAAAAATATTTCTGGAAGATTGTTCAGTAGATTTTCCAAGTGGGAAAGACTTCTTTCCCTGTGTGACCTTGAAAATAAGTTTTCTAAATACAAGTTTTTAGCTTGGTTCGAACGTCCTCCATTTGAGAACGAAACATGCAGCTACCACAGGAATCAAGTTCATTAGCCTTAATGTAAATATGAAAGCAATAAGTGGAGATTTTGTTTTTGAATAAAGGAAACATTTCATGATTAGGAAAGCATGAAAAATATTAAGCTTTTTTACTTACCGAGGAGAGATGTCAAAAAGGACATCATTCCTATTGCAATTGCCTTGTCTTCTTCAAGTACAGATCTGAGAAAACAAAAAAGAAACAGTTTTAGAGAAGTATTTCGCAAAATTTTACAACTGGTGAGCGCCTTATATCAATATTTAATGTTAGCTGCTTTTCAATTAAACTTCAATGAGTAAAAAGATTAAAAAAAAGGAATGTGTATTTCGACACTGTCTTTTACAATGTTATTAATTCTTGGCTTTATATAAGAGAGGACGAGTCTCACAGTTGGATATAGATCAGCAATTTCGACATTTCGATTTTGATTTCGACGTTTTTTTGATAATTTTTAATTATCAAGAGTCCAGGTTAATGATGTGTGGCTGTGAAAAGTAGCAGAAATTTCATTGCAATGTTTTTTTATCGATTTAGTATATTGTTTGGATAATTTCAAATTTTCTCTAATTTCTTCAAAGTACCCTTCTCAGATATTTCTATTAGTGAAATTACATGCAAAAACGAAATGGAAAAACAGTGGCAAAAAAAAAAAAAAAAAAAAAAAAGAAAACAAAGAAGAAATATTTACGGTTGAAAATCTACCTCGTTGCTAAGGGCCAGCTTCGGCGGTGTTGAAAATAATTTAAATTTTGTTTGTCTTTTTTTTTATGTATGGAATAAAATCGTATAAAGCTTCTGCTTATCTGTACATTGTCAGCTCATTCCTCGTTTCAAGTAATTCAGAAATACATACTAACCCTAACCCAGCCAAAGTAGAAGTATAGGGCTATAATATAAGAAAGAATTGATGGTTACAAATTCTGAAATTGCCGAAAAAAAGACTGGATTTGACAAATAAAGGATTGGGATCAACATACCTCAACCCGTAGATAAAATGAACAAAAAGAAAATGCCAGATTGTCAATGGATGTGATAGGACATCCGAAGAATATCAGAAGGTGCAGAATTCGAAAGAAAGTTATGAAGACAAGAAAGAAGAAGAAAAGGAGATCACATCCAGTAGCGTGCAGAAGGGAGGGTGGAAGTGGGTGCGACGACCCCGGGCTTCCATATCGGGACGGCATCCAATCAAAGAGTGAAATTAGTTTGTATTTAATTTGAATAAAGTGTTTATTTAATGTTCTATCTGTTTTTACATATTTTAATTGTCTTCCTTTCTCAGATTTCTCAGTACTAGGAGCCCCTACTTGAGTCTTAGAGACATACAAACAAGGAGTTGGCCCCGGGCATCCCTAAACATCACCAAATCTCAGCACGTCACTGATCACATCCCGAATTTCAGATAAAAAGAAAGAAGAAAGATACAGTGATGATAACCAAAATAAAAACAGAAAGGAAATGCGAGTGAAAGAATAAATGTATAAAAGTAAAAGGATTTCTTCTCTGGAATTAAGACAGAAATAAAAACCAGAGATGATTGTAATCACAAAAGTACGCAGCTGTAGGCTTTAAGAAAGCTTTCTTCAAGTGAGAATACAAGGTTCGCGTATAGTGTCCTTTTATAGTCCCAGTAAACAGAAATAGCTCTCTCAAAGAGGAGTGTAATGGGAGACCACCCTTGATTATTAATAACAAGGACTGCAGCCAGAATATTGTGATAAAAATAACAACGACAAAGAGACAGGTCCGAAAAAATAATTTTCTGTAGTTGGGATCTCTCATTTTATTCAAGCATACGTAAGATGGAGAGAGGAAGAGGAAGCAGCTTCTATAGCCAAACTGATGCCAGTACATATCGCTTTCTGTAATAAACAGCAAACAAAGTACTGGTGAAAATGGGGTCGGTCTAGTAATTCAGAAATCGATTAAAGATTTTTCTTAAGTAAAAGTTAAAAAGTAAATATCTTCACTACACCTCACAATACAAGTAAATAAAACAGAGTAAAAAGATTATTTCGTTTGAGAGAGTGTTAGAAAGTTAATCTTGCAAATGAACCAGTAATGTTGTGGTTTTGATCTACTTTGTATTGTAGACTTTTGGTGAGAAAATCTAATCTTAGTAAATATTTATATGAAAATGTCTTCTAAAAAGGGGGTATTAAAAAAATTGATATTGTAGAGAATTCTGCTCAATTGTCATGTTCCAGTGACAAAATAAATGATTTCTGATAATTATATACAAAGAAGTCAATAGATCTGTATCAAATGTTAAAACTTTTTGCCAGAGATAGATACGTGAAAAACCCTAACAGCGGCAGTAACCACTTTTCAGCTTTTTGTGCTGCGTAAAAAGAAAAACCTGGGAGCATGCGTGCCGAGAACGTGAAAAAGTCAGTTCTCTTTCACTGCTAGCCGACATCGGGATAATTATAGTTATTCGTGCAATAGACGCATATAGCTTAGACTATACACATCACTAACTCGCTAATTCCTCATCATAGTAAGTTCAACTTTCCTTTATCCGTTACAGGGACGTTTAAGAATATTTCTTGAAATTTTCTCTCCACGAAAGAAATATTCCCGATAGAATAGTTTATTTATATCTCGTTTTGTTTCACCCTTTTGCTTGCCTATTTTCTCCACCAACTCAACACTTTTAGTTTTGTTCAACACATGACCCTGGCCTGGTGACAACAGATCATGTATTTACTTATTATGACTAGCCGATTTTGATTTATCTTATCGGTAAAACTAATTTATATTGCTCTTAGATGTTGGAATATAAGTTTGCTAAATTTGAAAGGTTGCTTCAGTAATCTGTGCGTTTGTGAAAATTATCCGTGATTTTTCGTTAACTTCCCAAGGTTAATCATTTAAAGCGCTTAAATTGTCTGCGATTGCATTGCCCACGTTCGTTCAAAACGATTAATCTTATTTTTTTTTTTTTTTGATTATTTGATCAAAAATCAAAATTAAAAATTGTTTTTTTTTCCTTTTACCTGAGGAGAATCACATAACCAGGCACAATGGCAAAAGTGCTGACGAAGGATTTTAATAAGTTGGTGCCAATGAAAGGGTAAAGGTAAGGACAGTCCGTTTCGCACAAACCGGAAATGGCTGTACTGCCATTTTGGATACAGTAACATGACGCAAATTCTTCAAGCTAAAACGAAAGGATTGAAAAGAAAATTCTACATTTGCAATATTTTTATCCGCATCTATGTGTGCACATTTTAATATTTCAAAAATGCATTTTCGTTTAAATGCAAAAAAGTTTTTGGAAAGCAGTAACCTGGCCTGAAGATAATAAGTTCTAGATGTTCGAGCATTTTTTTTACTAATGTTAATCTAGCACAAGGCCTAAGAGTCACTCAAGGTAGAGGGCTACTAATGAAGTTGTGGTAAAGGCATACAGGAAGAGATGCATATTACGAGGATAGATAACGGTTGGCCCTAAACTTTAATAGCTTAAGATTATAATGATCGGGGAAGCATCCTCTCAAGAGTACGTTCTACAATGCAACAGTTCAGGAGTAGAATCTGTCTGAGTGGAACTTCCACATCACCAATGGAATATGGCGATTTTCTAAGCGCAGCTTAGCTGTGACACAAGGCCGAAAGTGTGAGGCGCCCAGTGAGGATCGAACTCATTGATCAGTTTTAATAGTTCTAGCGAGAGAAGTCTGCTAACCATTATACCACGCCGAGTTAGAATATGAAGGGAATGAGGATGAGTTGACTCGATAGAACGACGTAACTTATTGAATCCCTGTCTTCATTTGAGACAAACAGACTGTATTAAGCAAAGAGATTGTAGATAAACGACTCCACTGATACGAGTTCTTAGTATAGTTGTATACGTTTAAAATCTGCAATAACAGAAGCTGTTTAATCTTACTACTACATGCAAACTATAACACCCTTTCGTGAATTATAGCTGCAAGGTGTTACAAGTATATAAGGGTCAGCCTTTCAACTATACCAGTAACGCCTTGCTACTTACTGCTGTTACTCTCTTTTTTATAATCTCAATCCATAGCCACACAAGGGTACAGGTAGAAAGCCACCAGAGAATTGTGAGTTTTTGGGAATTATTTAGCAAATATATATTTCAGTCAGATAGGATGAAACATTTTAATGGCAAGGTTGTAAGCAGGTTTTAACAATCAAGAGTCATAGGTAATAAACAATTAATCTTTAATTGAGCGTTTGCACTTTCAGCTTTTGGTTTAGCTATTTTCAAAACCCAAGAACTTTCTGCGTGCCATGTAAGCTATTCGTTTAGCTATTGTCAAGATCCAAGAATTCCTGGTTGGAAACCATACTCGAGATTATAGATGTAAGCTATTTTCCAATTCACGTTATAATAACATTATGCATGAGGCAACACTCAAGCAAGGTTCTTTCCTGAGTAAAATGCATAAATCAGTGGTGAATTATAATGAAAGAAAAACCTATTACAAAAATACCTTATTAAACTTAGAGTACTTTATTATGATAATGCCGGTCGTCCTAAATTTGTTCATGCACTTCTCCAGTCATTTTATATTTCAGGATGTCTTTGAAATGTTCAATTTAAGGATCAAACGAATAATCGAAACCGCAGGACCCAAAACATTAAGACTATTTTTACGGAGCTATGCTCCTAGAGATGTAAAGTCATCCATCTTGAAAAGCGAGTGGTGGTATATCCGACATAATTATTCCTGAATTTGTTTTCGTCAAGAACACAGTTACTAATGAGGTATAAGGGCCCGTTTAAACCAACATGAAAATTTACAAGCTTCGGTACACACCATACTCAATGAAGATACAAATATAGAACCTACATTTAACAGTAAAACAATCTAAAATAATAGAAGCTTTCATTATAAAAAAAAATCCTTTAACAACATCAACTACGAACACAACCATAATATACTGGCCGTTTTCGAGAAGTGAAAATATGTCTACGTCTTATATACCATTTGCAATAGCTCAAACAAAATCATTGAAAATGACTAATAGATTAAATGTTAAATTCAGTGTTGTACTTTTCCTAGGCTGCTTGCCAACCAAGGCTAAATAGAGAGATTGAACATTTGTGAGAAAGTGAATGCAATGAACTCGACCGGAATTGGAACTCGGCTTGCTGATTTTTCGTTCCAAGCTACCAACTATTACATCAGATACTGATCTATACTCTCCCTCTCCCCCACTCTCTCTCCTCTCTTTTTCTCTCCATACGCATACGTAAGGTTTAAAATAAATTAAAAAAAACTTTCCTGAAGTTTTCAATTTAGTTTTAAATAAAAGTTAAAGGATTAAATTTACTATATCCGGTAAGCAAAGTACTTTGGTGTATTTCAAACAGAAATTATATTGATTGGAATAGAGTTACATTTTTTTTCTTAATAAAATCTATCACGTCAGCCATTTTTTTTTAGAAATTTGTAAACTTAATTTTCCGTTTTAAAAATCTTGCAAAAATAAAATATATACTTCTGAAACGTTATTTGAAAAAAAATTGTAAATTTAAAGTTAAGTTAATCTGATTTGAAACAAATATTACTTACTTATAGCATAAAATGTTGCATACATTTTCTAACCACGTGGTCTTCTTTTTCTGACGTGTTAATCGATTTATTGACGGCGGATTGACCACCGAACGTGATCATAATTAATTATGGTGCAGCAGACGACAATTTTCATTTGGGTTTTGTTTTTTTTTTCTCGTAAGAGGGGGAACAACCCTTAAAACATGTGACCTTTTATTAATAGATTTATCGGTTTGTACATTCTGCATCGATATACATATATAAAAACAAATAGAATTTTTAAAAAAAATAGTCGGGGTCTTCAGATTGTAATAAGCTTTAAAATATATGATTAGTAAATATAGTTTTACTTAATAACAATATTATCTAAGAAATATCTCATCGAAATTGAACTTTAAAAGATTCAAAAATTTTATAAAGTATTCAATTTTAAATTGTAAAAAATTTTAAAAATGAAAACAAATCTTGTAAAAATTCATTTTTCATCGGAAATTTTTTTTCTTCAGACAATATTGTCTTTAATATATATTATTCATAAAAAGCAATTAAAAGCTTCTCTAATTAAATAATTTATTAGTTTTATTGCGTTTTTTCCTTTTATTTTTCGATTCAGAAATTTTGTAAAATAAAATCGATGATTTAAATTCTTCAAAAAATTCTGCTTTTAACTAATATAGTCACTTCAAATAATCTCGATGAATTTCTGAAGCTTTCATAAAATTAAGTAAGAAGGAAAAACACATGTAAAAAACAAAATTAACCAAGATTTTATAATAAAAAATTCAAAAATAATTTTGTTCATTTGTGAATAAGTCCTGAAAATTTCATTAAACTCCGAGAATTATTTGGTTTTTGCAAGAATTTCCCAATTAATGTGCTGCCACCGCAAAAAAGAGGCGAAAATTTCCTATGTTAAAAGTTAGTACAATCAAAATTTCGAATGTTCTAAAAAGGAGTAAAAAAAATAATAAAATAATAAAAAATACTTTGATCTTTCTTAATAATAACAAAGATTTTGTCGATAAAACTATGTATTCATTACGTTTGGAGCATGTTTTCATCACGGTATGCGATTTTTTAGTGAGCCTGTGAAGTACCCCCCTCTCTCTCTTGCTATATATATATATATATATATATATATATATATATATATATATATATATATTTATATATATACGCGAACGTTCACACGTATGGGGAAACATCGATGGCGAAAAATCACACTTAAAAGTCCTTAATTCCACCAATTCTAAGGTTCATGTCTAAGAGCCGCCATGACACACACATTGTAGCAAACCAACTTTATTCCCTTCAGATATACGTTTCACTTGAGCAATGGTTCTTCTCACGAACCGCTGCTTTGTGGAACCAATTCACAAGAGGATGCCTCCTCGATCACTATAATCTTAACCTGTTCAAATCTAGGGTTAACCGTCATCTTCCCCACATTTCCGCATAAACTGTAACTCTGTAGCTTTCTACCTTGAGTGGTTCTTGGTTCTTGTACCAGGTGAACATCATTGTAAAAAATACTTTTCTCAATGTGACAGCTCAAGAAACATCCTCTAAGCACTATAAACACCATATTTTTTTAAATTGTAGACTTAAATTTCATTCCAAATTTCAAATGGTAATAAACTAAGTAAACTCGCAAAATTTTTAATGTATCCTTAATCGAAATTATGAGAATAACGCACATTAAAACAAAATATTAAAAAAAAAAACAAAAACAAACAAAAAACGAACCATCCGTTTAAAATACATAGGAATTCTCTTCAATGACGTACATAAAATATTTAGCATTCTTACTGTTTGGTTAAAGGTGGTACAGCCAGCGGTACAAGGTGACAAATAATTCACATTATCGGAGCCACATACTGGATAGAATTCATCGGGACAATAGCAGGGCGTCTGACAGGAATGGTTTACTTCGATACTGGCCTGTCTGCATATATGAGGACAAGGAATTAGATAATATATCGAAAAGTTTCAGCTTTCGCAAACAAGCAAATAAAAGAGAAAGAATTGTTTGTATTGCAATGTTTATGTACGAATTGTGCCTCCTTATTTTAGCTGGGAATTTAAGTTCTCATAATTTCGTCAAATAATACACTTTTATTTTTAACCATTTATTTTATAGAAATTGTCTGCATTGTTAAAAAAAATGAAATTGGAAAAAATTGAAATGGAAAAAATATCGAATGAAATATGAACGAAAAATTGAGAATAATAATAATAATAATAATAATAATAATCTCAAAGATGTGGCACATGGGAACATCAACAATCCCTGTTGTAGTTGGAGCCCTCGGATTGGTTGGAAAAGATTCCAGTAGGGTCATTGAAGGGATTGCTGGAAGCCCATGTCTTAAAGAAATACAAAAATTGATCTCACGAGTACAGCCCGCACCTTACGAAGGGCTTTATCTATGTAAAATATGTTTTTTTTTAATTGGTCAATGGAAAATGTCATGATGCCATTTCTAACCTTAGGTCTCTGGGCGGGACCCGAAAAGAAATGTGTATAGACCAGAAATCAAAGGAAATAGGATAATAATAATAATAATAATTTACATTAAATAACTATGCATGAATCGCTACATTCCTGCGATGACACCAACAGACTATATTATAATGATTCGCCGTTCAGGTAAGACGCCCAGATCAGATAGTTATAAACAAATAACAGACCATCTACCAAAATGTAGCTGTTACCGTGTCAACTGACCAACAGGGCGAAAACAAAAGAAAGTGAAAAAAAAAAACAAAGGCAAAAAAACAAAATTTTTAAAAAATTTAAAGAAAGAAAACGCAAAGCCTTGTCTTAATCGAGTACGCTGATTCCGAATCTATATTCAGTTTTGTTTGAGTAGATCAAGTCTTTTAGAAATGCGCACATGTTTATGTCCAAATTAAATATATAATTCCTGACGTGGCAGCTCGGCTTCAGCCACTTTCCCACCGCCGTAATTTATCTTCTCTGTGCCTTTTCTATAAATATTTTCATGGTAATTGTTCTGACGAGCTTTCCTATTTAGTACACCGACTTTACTAATTTAAGCGCAGTACTTGATTGGCTGCTAGATCTCATCATTTTACAGTTGAAAATGCTAGATTGAACCGTAAGTTTTATGCTAAAAGTTTCTTCTATCGCACTTCTCGCTTTCGGAACGCTCTTTCAACGTCTTGCCTTCCAGTCAAATTTGATCTTCAAAAATTTCAATGCAGTGTCAATCATTATCTTTCGTTGTATTAATTCCTATTCATTTATTGTTCTCTTCCTTTAATAATGTTTTTCCTTTTTCTCATATTTTTTCGCACTTAGTAACCACTTGCGTTTTATGACTTTGTAGACTTGCTTACATTAATTGTATACATACTGTCCTATTAATACTAATTTTCTTTTAAACATTAAGCTATTATCATTTTTAAATACGTGAAAAGTACGAGTAGTGTAACTATTATCGACGTGGAAAGTAGAATTGGTGTGCAGAGGTCAAATTCTGACCAAATCTGTTTCGTCCAATCCGCACTAATGCACTTGAAAAAGGTATGAATCCATCTACCTCCATCTATGGTTTAAATAGCTGCGCAAATAGAGTTCTCTTGTCTTGAGTGGAATCACTTTCGGAAAAGCAAGACTCTGAATTCAACACCTCTTAAATAATTGAGTAGGAAATGATCTTTAGATACAGAATAACTCTCAATTCAAAGCCAGCATGAAGAGGTATGGGTTCTGTCATGCTATCTTGCAGACAGACATCTACTGTTGTTACGGCTAAAGTACATGTAGTGTCCTAATGACACTAAACTGTTATGTAATATCGGTCTTCCTATATGTCAGCGTATGCTGGATGATCTCATCACAGATGAAGACGAGACATGAAGCGGTTCAACAGAAGGATACTGAGAATACGAAGAGATGAGCATGTGAGCAACGACAAAGTTTTAGAGAAAATGGAAACAAAAATAATACTTATATTTATCTTTTAGAAAGAGACAGTTGAAATTTCTAGGGTACATAATGATACTGTGATTATTAAATGTTCTACTTTGATACTCACAAGGCATATTGAAGGCAAGGAGGACAGAGAGAATCAGCGCATTACTTAACAAGCTTGTGTAAATGGTTGGTAGAACAGAGAATTAATAGCGATTCTATAATGACAAACTAGTTACAAAGGACAGTAAATTATGGGGTGCTATGATCGTTATCCTCTGAAGGGACACGGCACATAGATGAAGAAGAATAGCGATCCAAGGCAGTTGGGGGCCATAGGATTCATTCATATTGTCTGTCCAGGATTTCCTTTATTGGCGCAGAGCTCAAATCTATGCTGATATAATAAACGATATTCTAATAGCTTATCAAATAAATGATATGCTAGATATTTCTTAAAATACAATTCTTGCATTTTCATCTTGATTTTTTAACGGATCTGAATGCCGTAAGCGAGGAGCCTGATAAGGGGTTCTACTGGGACATATCTGAGATGGAATCGATCTATCAAGGCCGGTTCAACCCAAACATGATGGTTGACTACTGCTGATTTCTGGGCGTGATTTATTTTCTTTTATTTAACTTCACATCACCTCGTGCTGTGTTATTTAATATCGAATATAAATCCTATAAGACAAAAATCATAAATTAATAGATAGCGGTTCATTTTATATTGGAGTCAAAATGTAGAAGTCAGGGTAGGGACGAATTTAGTCTGCTGATTGTAAGGCCGCAGTTAGTGCTAGAGGTATGGTTAGTGGGTTAGTCTAGTTGACCATTACTACCGAGTAGTGAGTTCGATCCTCATTGAGCATCCTATACTTGCAGTATTGTGTCAATCTAAGATTTAGTAAATGATGAAGACATCTGCTGGGTCATACAACGGGGGTCTGTTCAAACATTTCTGAACATATCAGAAATAATGTATTTAATAATATAGTATTAGCACTATTCCACTACAAGTATAAATAAAACCTCGGATAGTATTGATCACACACGCGCGCGCGCACACACACACACATATATGATAAAATATAGTTTTATGGTATGCTATATTTGCCGGTAAAAGTGTTCAATATGAGAGGTAGAGCGTACGTAAATATATAATATAAAAGGGTACACGAACGGCGATAGTCTGTTTTATGCTTGAACGCAGTCTTCACGTCTGTGCCGCTTTGTGTCGATCTCAGTGTCCACTTTTATTATTGATACCCTTCTGAAGAGTGGGCAGTCAGGTCCGCTTACGAAGCTCTGGAGTTGGGATGCTGAAGGTAACATCAATCAGCTAAGTGACAAACGTTTACTCATATTAATTCTCTCCCTCTCTCTCTCTCAATATATATATATATATATATATATATATATATATATGTGTGTGTGTGTGTGTGTGTGTGTGTGTGTGTGTGTGTGTGTGACTATATATGCTCCCGGAAAAAGGAGGTTTTAAAAAACAGCAGCCCCTACTGCTATTAAGCGTTATTTTTCAAGTAAAATTGAATTGAGTTAAAAAAAAAAACGTTAAAATTCCCTCCTTCCCTGCCGTGCGACGATATAAGAGATCTGACTGATGAAACAATCGGACGTCTGCCCACACTGAGGAGCTGTGATGCAGCGAAACAGAATGTGGATAACTATATATATATATATATATATATATATATATATATATATATATATATATTATAAATTAATTGATTTAAAATATGGTTATTTTCGCTACACAGTTCCAACCATGTTTCAAAAATAGAAGCTAAAAACCCCTAATTTTATTTTTGCAAATAAATTAAAAGCATTAGTTCTATTTCATCTTCAAGCGAATTTTGGAGTAACTTTTAAAATTTACCGGGTTTTAAATACACAGCTAAAATCACGTTTCCATGGTTACAGAATATTCTACTCAAATTGAACACGGGTGTCTAGATTTTCCTTATGACAGTATCATTGTATCAGTTATTAGCTACATTTTGGTAAGGGGTGAGGATGTATTTTACACTGAAACCTGACGTCGTTTGAATGGATGTCGTCTGAATTTAAAAAAAAAAAAAAAAAAATTGTTAACGGTAAAAAATTTTCAACGTCATTTTTAAAATTTAAAATTTTTTTTTTTTCAATACTTTTTATTTAACTACGATTTGAAATATTTTCCTTTTAATTTTTTTTTACTATATTCTTTTTAAGAACAGTTAAATGTATTAGAATCCATTATATTATGTAGGATTATTTTAACATTAAGTTTAAGTATTATATGAGGTTACATTTTTTTTTTTTTTTTTGTATATGACTATGACAGCAGAAATGGTTACTTAATTTCACTGATTCAGTAAACTTTTTTTTATATATAAACCTATTATTATAATATTTCACATGTAAGTACTGAGGACATGGGTCATTCAAAAAGCTTACATGTTATGGTTTTCATATTAATTTTATTTTACTATAGGTGTTATTTTTGGATTCTTTTTAATGCATGTAGTATTATTTAAAAAAAAATTTAGGTTAGAATTCATTCAATTTAACTACAATTTTAATTACAAATTCAAAATTACAACTTTAAAATTTTAAAATATTTTCATTGTTTAGTTTTAATAGACTATATTACTTTTATAACAGAAGGAAAATTACTCATATTAAGTAAGATTATTTTCCATATCAAAGTATATGTAAATTTTTTTTTTTTTTTTTTTTTTTTTTTTTAACTTTTAAATTTAAATATTATTTAAGTAATATTAATGGCACTTACTACAAAACTAGCTAAGTCATTTCTCAGATTTAGTAAACTTTATTTATTTATTAATTAATTAATTTATTTATTTCAAATATATGTAACCTAATTAATAAAGTTTCATATGTATGTATAAATAACATGTTAGAATTCATTTTATTTTACTACAATTTTAATTTCAATTTTAAAATTTTAAAATTATAACTTTAAAATTTTAAAATATTTTCATTGTTAGTTTTAATTTAGACTATATTACTTTATAACAGAAGGATAATTACTCATAGTAAGTAAAAAATTTTTCCTATCAAAGTATATGTAAATTACAATTTTAAACTTTTAATTTAGATATTATTTAAGTAATATTAATGGCCCAGACTACAAAACTATCTAAGTCATTTCTCAGAATTAGTAAACTTTATGTATTAATTCAAGTTTAAGTATGTATATGAGGTTACATTTTTTTTTTTTTTTTTTTTTTTTTTATATATAAAACCTAGTGATATAATGTTTCTCATAAAGTACAAAGGACATGGGTCATTCAAAAGCTTACATCTTATGGCATTTCATATTAATTTTATTTTACTATATTTGCTTTTTGGGATTCTTTTTAGTGCGTGTAGTATTATTTAAAAGAAACTTAGGTTAGAATTCATTCAATTTAACTTTAATTTTTTTTTTAAAATTACAAACTTTAAACTTTTTTGAAATATTTTCATTGTTAATTATATTAGACTATATTACTTTATAACAGAAGGAATATTACTCATAGTAAGTAAAATTATTTTCAATATCCAAGTATATGTAAATTACAATTTTAAACCTTTATATTTTAAAATATTATTTTAGTAATATTAATGGAACTTACTAAAATTAAACAAAATTTAATTAGTAAACTTTTATTATAATTTATTTATTTATTTTAAATATATGTAACCTAAGTAAAGTTTTCATTTGTATGTACCAATTTTTTAGATATATTTTATTTAACTAAATTAACACAATTTTAAAATTCATTATTAAAATATTTTCATGGTTAATTTTAATATTACAATAACAGAAGGATAATTACTATATTAATAAATTATTTTCCAAACAAAGTATAATATAAATTCATTTTAACATTATTTTAAACTAAATGGCAATAATATTTTATATTTTAAATTTCTCAGATTTAGTAAAAACTAAAAAATTTATTTAGGATAATAAAAAAAATTTATAAAATAATTAATTTTCAATGTATGTAAATTAAATTTTACCTAAAATATTTTCATTTTCAAATTTTTATCGGATTCATTCAAGTGTTTGTAGTACATTTATTATAGAGAATAAAACAATTTTTAAAACAAAACAATTTTAAATAACAGTTTAAAACATTTTTCCTGCCATTCAATTTTTTTTTTTTTTAAATAAAAATTATAATAATTTTCATTTCTTTTATTCAGTAAATTTTATTTTTATAAAAGTAATAATAACACACAAAAATAAAAGCATTTTAAGGTGTTTTATTTGTTCAAGATGCCAGAAATTATTTTGAGAGATTTGATTTTATAAAAAGTTTGATGTTGGTTAATTTTTTTTTGAAAATATTTTATATATATTAATTTATGTTAAATCGAAGATATTGCATTGATACCATAACATTTATTTTGTAGTTTTTTGATTTTTTTTTTTTTTTTTACATTTTTATTTAATTTTTCTAAAATTTTTTTTTTTGGCATATGTTTTTTAAAAAGCATTATGGTTCTTAATGATTTTTTCTAAACAGAAGAACTTAATTTTAATTGAAAATATTAAAATATTTTCACAAGAAATGTAATTTATAATTTAAAACCAGATATAAAAATTATTTTATAAAAAATAAAGTTTCAGAAAAATAAACAAAACTATCTTTTTTTAATTGATATGCTCATCAAAATCTTGTTATTAGCTTCATTTGTTAATTTTTACTTTAAATATATGTTTAATTTAGAATAAGATTTATTATATGCAAAGATAATTCTTTTATTGAAAATCAAAGATCTAAAGTTATAAAATCTATTTTTTAATTTTTTTTTTTTTTTTTTAAAAAAAAAAAATAAAAAGTAGACCCTATATAACTTTAGAAAAAAAAAAAATACATTCAACCAAAAAACCAAAAATACTTCATTTAGAATAAATAAATATAAAAATCAAACATCTTCAGCTCAAAATATTTCTGGCATCTAAAAATCTAAAAAATCAAATAAAACACCTACAGTAAAATGGAAGTTAATAAGAAGAGCTAGAATTTGTAGATTTTTAAACTACCCGTGTCCTCTATGTATACAAGAGAAAAAATATATTACTAAGTTTATAAAAAAAAAAAAAAAAATTTACTGAATCAGAGAAATGAAATAAACTATTATATGCCGTCATTGTCAAAAATTTTCCTAGTATAAATAATATAAAAAAAAAAAAAAAAAAAAAGTCTAAAAAGAATGGCAAAAAAAATTAATTAAAATAAAAAAATTGTATTTAAAATTTAAAATTGTGGAAGTTAAAAAAAATTCAAACATAAAAAATTATTTAAGTTTAAAAAAATGTATCCTAAACTGAAACACCTCTATAATAAATGTACTACAAACACTTGAATGAATCCAATAAAAAAATTTTTACTGAAAAATGAAATTATAACTAAAGCTAGATGATGTAAATAAATGTATGACCCATTTCTTATTTGTACATACATATGAAACTTTTATTAAGGTTTATACATATATTTAAAATAAATAATTTAATTAATTAATACATAAAGTTTACTAAATCTGAGAAATGACTTAGATAGTTTTGTAGTCTGTGCCATTTATATTACTTAAATATTTAAATATAATAGTTTAAAAATTGTAATTTATATATACTTTGTTATGGAAAATAATTATACTTACTATGAGTAATTATCCTTCTGTTATAAAGTAATATAGTCAATTAAAAACTAACTATGAAAATATTTTAAAATTTTAATGTGGTAATTTTAAAATTGTAATTAAAATTGTAGTTAAATAAAATGAATTTTAACCTGTTCTTTTGTACATACATATGAAACTTTACTACTTAGGTTACATATATTTAAAATAAATAAATAAATTAAGTAATAAATAAAGTTTACTAAATCCGAGAAATGACTTGGCTAATTTTGTAGTAAGTTCCATTAATATTACTAAAATAATATTTTAAAATATAAAGGTTTAAAAATTGTAAAATATTGGATATTGAAAAATAATTTTACTTACTATGAGTAATATTCCTTCTGTTATAAAGTAATATAGTCTAATATAACTAACAATGAAAATATTTCAAAAGTTTAAAGTTTGTAATTTTAAAATTGAAACTAAAATTTAAAGTTAAATTGAATGAATTCTAACCTAAGTTTTTTTAAATAATACTACACGCACTAAAAAAGAATCCCAAAAAAATAAATATAGTAAAATAAAATTAATATGAAATGCCATAAGATGTAAGCTTTTTGAATGACCCATGTCCTTTGTAATTACATGAGAAACATTATATCACTAGGTTTATATATATATAAAAAAAAAAAAAAAAAAAAAAAAAAATGTAACCTCATATACATACTTAAACTTGAATTAATACATAAAGTTTACTAATTCTGAAAATGACTTAGATAGTTTTGTAGTCTGGGCCATTAATATTACTTAAATAATATCTAAATTAAAAGTTTAAAATTGTAATTTACATATACTTTGATAGGAAAAAATTTTACTTACTATGAGTAATTATCCTTCTGTTATAAAGTAATATAGTCTAAATTAAAACTAACAATGAAAATATTTTAAAATTTTAAAGTTATAATTTTAAAATTTTAAAATTGAAATTAAAATTGTAGTAAAATAAAATGAATTCTAACATGTTATTTATACATACATATGAAACTTTATTAATTAGGTTACATATATTTGAAATAAATAAATTAATTAATTAATAAATAAATAAAGTTTACTAAATCTGAGAAATGACTTAGCTAGTTTTGTAGTAAGTGCCATTAATATTACTTAAATAATATTTAAATTTAAAGAAAAAAAAAAAAAAAAAAAAAAAAAAAAAAAAAAAAAAATAAATACTTTTGATATGGAAAAATAATTTTACTTAATATGAGTAATTTTCCTTCTGTTATAAAGTAATATAGTCTATTAAAACTAAACAATGAAAATATTTTAAAATTTTAAAGTTGTAATTTTGAATTTGTAATTAAAATTGTAGTTAAATTGAATGAATTCTAACCTAAATTTCTTTTAAATAATACTACACATTAAAAAGAATCCAAAAAAAACACCTATAGTAAAATAAAATTAATATGAAATACCATAACATGTAAGCTTTTGAATGACCCATGTCCTCAGTACTTACATGTGAAATATTATAATAATAGGTTTATATATAAAAGAAAAAAATGTTTACTGAATCAGTGAAATTAAGTAACCATTTTGCTGTCATAGTCATATATTTTAAAAAAAAAAAAAAAAAAAAAAAAAATAACCTCATATACATACTTAAACTTAATGTTAAAATAATCCTACATAATATAATGGATTCTAATACATTTAACTGTTCTTAAAAAAATATATAGTAAAATAAAAAATTAAAAAGGAAAATATTTCAAATCGTAGTTAAATAAAAAAGTATTGTAAAAAAAAAAAAAAAAACCCCCATTTTAAAAAATGACGTTGAAAATTTTTTACCGTTAAATTTTTTTTTTTTTTTTTTTTTTTAAATTCAGACGACATCCATTCAACGACGTCAGGTTTCATTGTAAAATACATCCTCACCCTTACCAAAATGTAGCTAATAACTGATACAATGATACTGTCATAAGGAAAATCTAGACACCCCTTGTTCAATTTGAGTAGAATATTCTGTAACCATGGAAACGTGATTTTAGCTGTGTATTTAAAACCCGGTAAATTTTAAAAGTTACTCCAAAATTCGCTTGAAGATGAAATGGAACTAATGCTTTTAATTTATTTTGCAAAAATAAAATTAGGGTTTTTAGCTTCTATTTTTGAAACATGGTTGGAACTGTGTAGCGAAAAAAACCATATTTTAAATCAATTAATTTATAATATATATATATATATATTTATTTGAGCATATTTTGTAAAATAAAATATCTATAAGAACACCGGAATTTTATATTTACTGTTCTTTCTTTTATTATTATATATATATATATATATATATATATATATATATATATATATATATATATATATAGATATATCAAATATATATAAATATCCCCCAGGTTCTTTTTTGAAATTTATTAAAAATAAATTTTAACAAAATAATAATAATGAACATGAATCATCCTATTTTTATCCGTGATCTAGAATTTTTTTATTAATCAATATATTTGTATATACTAAAGAAAAAAATTGATGTTAATTAATTTCAGCTGTTAATAAATTTATAAATTATACACATAAAAAAATATAATCCAAAACTTTCCAACAATATATATTTATCTTTGGTGAACGATATTGAATAAATTTTTATAAATTGGATTTATTCGATTTTTTATTTTTTTGCGGAAAGCAAAATTAATATCATTTATTAATTAAATAATTTGTTATATTATGATTTATTTATCTTATAAAAAAATGGGTAACACTAAATCAGAATATCTAAGGATTTGAAAATAACGATTATAAATATCAATTATTGGAAAAAATATTATAAATGAAATAAATATATTTTAACATCATTTGAAAATTTTTTTTACATTTAAATCAAGTTGATATATATTTTTATTTCTCTCATATATGAAAATTAACAAATCAATGCACGTTAATTTAAATTTGAAGTTTTTATTCCAAATGATTTTGAAATTTTGACGAAAGTAAACAAAAAATGAACAGCAATTAAGGCTAAAAAATTTATATATTTATTGTTGATTGTTCTCAGCTTGGGATTTTAATTCGTTGTAAACACGTTTATATTTATTTCATTATAATTCAATCATTTTATTTTATTACAATAAAACAAATCTAAAATGTTAAGATCATTTTGAACATATAGAAAGATGCATCTAAAATTATTTTAATTTCATAGAAAAAAAATAAATGGGATATTTAAAAAAAATTGGTAGTTGATGAAATTAGTAAATAAATTATTTAAAATATCTAGGTAAATTATTATTGTTGCAAACTTAAAATGATTATAAGATTCAAAATCCAGTGTAAATCATTTTTTTTGATATTTTTGTATCTTCACTTTTATCAACAAACCTAATATCGGGATTCAAACTCTTTCAGGAAAAAATGCATTGCATTTCAATTCTTTTTAAATTTTTGTCTGCCCTCAATGGTCTTAAGTGACTTTTTTTGTTCATACACTTGTAACATACATATTCAAATATATATATATTTATATACATATATATATATATATATATATATATATATATATATATATATATATATATATATATATATCATAATCTCATTTTTATATCGTTCAGTTTAATTTCGAAATAATATATTAAAAAAATGTTATGAACATGCTAAATAAAATCAGTCTAATAAATGAATTTATTTAAACTGTTCCTTGGAAAAAAAAATCTGACCATTGATTGACCAAATTTAAAAAATGGAAAATTTAAACGTCCAGGTTGAAAATTCAATTTTGAAATTTAAAATAAACTAATTTTTTAATTTAATTATATAAATAAAAAAATTTGAAGTTTTTTAAAAATGGTAATTCCTTTCAACATTTTAAACCACATTATAAATGATGTTAATTTATAATATTTATCCTCTGTAAATTCAAATTGAGCACTGCTTTTATAAAAAATAAAATATTTTATAGAAATGAAAACCAAATTTTCCTGGCGATTTTTTTTTTTTTTTCTTCCACATATATATATATATATATATATATATATATATAGTTATATATATATATATATTTCACAGTGGGCTATATATGGATATAAAATATATCTAAAATATATAAATTTATATATATATATATATATATATATATATATAAGTATATATATAAATCTATTGTGGTCGCTGATACTTTTGAATCCAGGCTTTCAAAATCGATTTGTTTTTGATGTTTATATAAAACACTTATTTAAAAATATAAAATTTTTATATTTTTTATATCATTTTTAATCAAAGCAAAGAATGATAATGTTCCACTAAGACTAACAATTGATTATTAAGTGAACGAATTTAAAGCTTTAATTTTATAATATTTCCAGTTGGTTTCAAGAGTAAAGATGAAACATTTTTAAATTTTTTTTTCATTTTCCATGCATATTAAGGAAGACTTCTATAAAATTAGTCACAATTATTTAGTTGAAGTGAAATACATATATGGAATTTGTTTTATATTTTTTTAAGTGCAATTCTGTGGGTTCTTATAGCGGAAAATATTTTGAAAAAATTTTTTTTCATGATTTAAATGATGTTGGTCTTCCAGGTTGGTAATGACAACTAAAATGCTATTGGTTAGTGGAAGTTGACATTTTTAAAAGTTTATACGTTGAAAGATGAAAGTCCCATCTTGATAGAAGATTTAAAGTCGAAAATTTTTGTTTTTTATTCAATCATTTCAACGTAAGGAAAGGAATAATGCCACTAAAACGCAAAAAAACATTAGTCAAAACTGACAACAATAAAAAAGGCAAGTTTTTTAAGACCAGAAAACAAGAATCCAAAATAATAAACAAAAATAATCTAATCCAAAATAATTAACAAGGACATCTAGGTAGATAGATAAAAACAGGGAGATGTTATAAACAGTTAAGAATAATATGCGTTTTTTTTAATATTCCGTTAAAAATGTTTTTTGATATCAATATTCTTAATCCATACACAAAACGGATTTTATTCCTATATTTATATATTTAGGTTCTTTTATTAAATTAAAGGTAACGAATATATATATATATATATATATATATATATATAAACCATAAACCGAAATCATAGATGATAAGAGAGATAAATTACTTCCAACAAAAGGCCTCTGACCAGGAAATTTTTTTTAAAAAAATATAAAAAATAAATAAAATATTTATATATTTTCAATCCTATGTCCGATTAAAAATTTTCCACCTGTTATGTGTCTCATTATATCTATAGTTAATCTATATTCATATATATAATATATATAATAACTCAAAATAAAATATATATTATATATATATATATTTTTAAACCTTATTATTATTTTTTTTTATTATATATCATTATATAAATATATATGTATATAAATGTATAAGATTTCTCTTCTTAATAGTGTGTAGATGTATATTTCAAAAAATTTTTAGTTTAAATTATGGTTTATGATAAGAGGAGGAAAATTTAATTTAGAGAGATTGAACGAATATATTCCGTAAAAATGCGCTTTACGGAATAAATTATTTTAATTGAAAATAAAAATGAAAATTTTATATCGAAAACAGGTTACAAATCAAATATAAATATTTAAAAGATAATTTATAAAATTATCTAATCAAATAAGGACCTATAAAGTCTATGTTGAAAGTGCTTAATACATGCGAATACACAAATAACCATATAATTTTATACATACACATACAAAAGTTTGTATTTTTATAAATTATTTTTCATTATTTTCCATGTACACACATATAAAATATAAAATATATAATTATTTATATACATATATATATATAATAATATATATAATATATATATACATATATATATATATATATATATATATATATATATGATGGACTATTATATATATATATATATATATATATATATATATATATATATATATATATATATAAATATACATTTTGTGCATATACACATCACACACATATACATTAAGGAATATTTGTATGACGTTTTTTGCACACATAGACATCCAAACCGGTCCATACATACATATATATATATATATATATATATATATATATATATATATATATATATATTTATATATATATTATTTATACACGTTTCATTAAAAAATATAGACAAGTGTTGTCTATTTATTTTATGTAAAATTTTTCGTATTCGTTCTGATTCTGTTTGATAACATTATCATTAAACGAAAAAAAAATTCACAATATTTATCCATTATTTTTTAACCGAGAATCTAAGCTTTGGACACCTTATCCTCAAGCCATTATCAAAGATGTAATTACAAACATATCAAACAATATACGGACACGACAGTGATGATAGTCTGTCATTGTTTAGTTTACAACAGTGGATCACTAACGCAACGATGAACACGCGCATATAAGACGCTAGAAGCGAAAATCGCACCGCATCTCATGACGTCACACATGACTACACGAGAGTGAATTGGAGAATGAAATAATATAAATATATTGGTATAAACCAATGGCTTCTATTATATATTATATAAATTATAGACATTTAAGAATATTTGTAGAGATTCATTGAATTGATTTTGTTTAGGTTGGGTTTTAACTGTTTGATGTATAATGCTTCAAACGTCTTTTAGTTTTTGTCTATTGTTTTCATGTCGAAGTATAGTTGTGTTTTCGACAAGTATTTTTTAATAATTGTGTGTGCGGGCAGGCATGTTGTTTTAAATGCCTAAAAATGTTAGAGTTTTCATTAAAATGTAGTGTCAAGTCGTCGTTACAAGATGATTTGTGGTGTGACCAACATAAATATTATTTAATTCGTTGGAGATACAATCTCCCAAATCTCATGACTTGAATTTATAAACTATGTTGGTTTTTTGCAAATCGCTAACCGGGGAGAAGAATCATTGCGAAAACCAATTAAGTTGGATATACTAGATTTAGTGTAGTATATGATTAATTTAATTTTTTTTGCTTTAGGTCTGTAGTTGATATATTAGAATTTACTAAATTTTTTAGTATGTTTTCATCTTGTTTATAATTAGTATGCATTTGATTACGATATAAAGAGATTAATATATTTGAGATCAGTAGAAGCAGTATTATGTACAATTTGCTTATTATTGAGATTTCTAAGAAAGCATCTTATTTGTTCATCAACTATATAGTTTGGAAAGCTATTATTAATAAGTGTCTGTTTTATATTCTTTAGTTCACTGTAAAAAATCTGTTTTGTGGATGAATTAGTTTCTGCATGATGTATTAGATTCTTTATAATTGCTATTTTGTAGTAATATGGGCATTCGCTCTTGTAGTTAAGTGTACATGAATTTATGCTTGTAGGTTTTTTGTATGGCGAAATAGTAAATTTGTTATTATTTGTGTTTATCAATATGTCAAGGAAGGGGATTTTATTATTAGTATTGAGTTCATATGTGAATTTAAGGACAGAATTATTTTGGAACCGTTTTTGAAGTTGAATTATTTCATCTGTATTTTTAACTAACATAAGAATATCATCAACGTATCTTAGGTAGATTGATGGTTTTTTAAAATCTGTAAATATCTTATTTTCGAGGTTCGACATGTAGAAATTGCTAAATGTCGGGCCCAATACTGAACCCATGGAGACACCATCACGTTGTATATATATATTGTTATTATGATCGAAGAAAGGGACTTCAGTAGTACAAGTTAATAGTAGTTTTCTTAATATATTAGGATTAATTTTAAGTGGGGGTAAAGATGAGTTACTGTATATATTTCTTATAATTATGTCAATAGTTTCACTAACAGGGACATTGGTAAATAGGTTTTCAGTATCAAGTGAAGCCATGATTTCATTGTCGGGTTTTTCACTTTTTAGGATTTGGATTACTTCTAATGTTGACTTAACACTATATTTACTAGGAAGGTAAGGAGTAATGAGTTAGTTAATGTATTTTGTTAGCTGATATACAGGAGTTGGAATTTGCGATATGATAGGACGAAGAGGATAGTTAGGTTTATGTGTTTTTATAGTGCCGTATATGTAGCCAGGTCTATAATCACCAACAATTTTAGGGAGTTTTAAAGTTCTTTTTATATTTAATAAAATCCATTCAAATGCATTATTCATATGCATTAAAATCCGTTTTCCTCATTATTTTTATTAAAGAACCAACCGCATTTTTTCACTTTAAATATTTTGAATATAATTAAAAAAACAAAACAAAAAAAAACATGTTTGCAGGGAGGCGACTCGAACGTGTACCAACCTTTGATTCGATTGAAGATGCTAGGATTCTTGCCGAGTCCTTTTTCTTCATCGTTGTGTAAAGAATTAGCCTTTAGTGTTTTCGGAAAGAAGAAAAAAATACTTTACCATATGGACTGACAATAGCCCAAAGAGTAAGAACCCCATCCATTCCCGATCCATATTACTCTTTTGGCCTCAAACCACGATCTGTGAGATGAAAGACAAGCAAACAAAATTAATAAATTCCGATCAGTAACTTTTAAGTAGAAGTACATCTGTTGTAAATGTCTTTGCTTTTCCAAGAGCAGAAATTAAATGATAAAATTAATTTTTACAAGAAGTCTATACTGAAACAAATGTTTCAGTCGCTAATAAAAATTTATAGCAACAAATAGCATAAGCATTTTCTATCCAATCAAAAGTGTCGTTGTGGAAAGAATCTATTCAATCCATTGCTAGGTCAGCTGCTAAGTAAGTTGGTTTGCTGTGTCATGCTAGACAATTTTTCTCTCCTGAATCTTTCTTACATAGCTACAAGTCTACAATTCGTCCATGCTTAGAATATTGATGGTCTGGTGTTCCTGTTATATATCTAGAGGTCCTTGAGATCAACAATATTATCGGTCTTGAGAATAAAAAAGCTTGAAGTTGCCTCTCTGATATATTTAATATAAATACATTCATGGCGAATGTTCGGATAAAAACTTTGCCATGGTACCGAGACTTTTTATTTTAAGTGTAGTACTAGACTTGTGACGTTGAGTTGGCTAGATGTAACCGTATGTTCTACACCAACAGTTTCTTTTCTCGCACTTTTTGCTTGTGGAACTATCTTCTGGCTCCATGCTTTCCAGCAAACTATAATCTTCAAAAATTTAAATGCTATGTCAATCGCTTTCTACTGTTCTCCTGATTCTTCTTCTTTTGTTCTTGCTCGTGAATAAATATTCTGTTTTCTAATCTAATTCTTCCACATTCAGCAACCCCTCGTGTCTTAGTGGCTTTTCTGCCTTGCTTGGAGTGATATCGATTAAAAAAAGAGATGTGGACTACATTATGGCACCATTTGTTTTGTTTATCTAAACCTCCCTTGAACCTTGGTACAATATATATATATATATATATATATATATATATAGAGAGAGAGAGAGAGAGAGACAGACAGACAGACAGACAGACAGAGAGACAGAGACAGAGAGAAAGAGAGATTTGGAGGTTGATTTTCAAGACAAGTAGGCCTTACTCACAATCTTTTTCACTTTCATTCTCACGATATAGCCTTGTGCCAGACTATACTTAGCTTAAAACTTCTCAGACTAGAAACTTCTCCAGACCGATGAAGTCATAACTGATGAAACGAGTCACAGAAACTTTTTCCATCTTTTCTTTCAAAACTGTTCTTGATATCTGTCTATATTTTTGAGATGAGGTATTATGTAAACTATTTACATTATTCGGGACTGCTATTGTCCTCAGATTTATCATGATATTTCTTTATATACAAAAAATTTCGGTCGTTGTATATCCGGCCTTCTTATCAGGTGGTTGGAATGACGAAATAAAGGGTTCAGTCCGAATAATGTAAATAAATTCTTGATATAGATAAAAAAAATGTATACACCCGCATTTACATATCATTAAAACATAAATATATATATATATATATATATATAATATATAAATAATGACACAACTATCTACACTTTAAGTCTTCCCACGCTAAACACTTCAAAGAGAACCTTTCCTATTCACAAGCACTTAGACTCAGAAGGATATGTTCCAACAATGAAGAATTAAATAAACACATTGAAAATCTGGAGCATCAATTCACAACACGTGGCTATAAACAACACCTAATCAGGGAACAAATAAATAAAGCAATTTCCACACCTAGAGAAGACACCCTAATGTACAAGATTAAAAATAAACCCAGCCGCATCCCTCTAGTAACCACTTTCAACCCCACTCTGCCTCCACTATCCCAAATAATCAAAAGTCGCTGGGAAATACTAGATCTCAAACCAGACCTAAAAAAATTGTTTAAGGAACTCGGCCTTCTAGCATATCGTAGACCTAAGAACCTAAAAGAAATCATAGGTAGTAACCACATTTCAGGGGACAAGGTAATCCATAACAAACTAACAACAAAAACAACAGGATTTTCCCAACCATGCAACAACAAAAGAAGTTTATGCTGCAACCACATTAAAAACAACACTAGCTCAATCAAAATCTACTTTCAAAATCTACCATGATTCTAACTGTGGAAGTCATAACATAATTTACCTCCTAGAAAGCACACTATGCCAGAAACAATATGCAGGAAAATCTGAATGGCCCTTTCACTACAGAATTAATAATTATCGCAATCGAATTAAGTCGCCCCCCCCATGAAAAATTATTACCTGTAGAACAACATTTCCGCCTAGAAAAACACGATTTCAAAACCCATGCCAAATTCACTATAATTGAGAGAATAGAAAAGTTCTGAGCAGATAACATTAGAAAGATTTTAGAGTTCCATGAAAATAAGTGGATACAACGTCTTTTTTATCCAGCCGGGCTAAACCATAAATTTAACAATATAGATAGTATTAATATATAACTCTACAAATCAAAACCTATCCACATTTCTCACCCACACAAGACAGACATGCTTACGGAGGTGTTGAGGCCTCACACTTATACACACACCCACACGAACATACACACTTACACATATCATACACACGAAGCAACTCCTGAAAGAAAGCGTGAACCCTAGCGCTCGGATCTACAGATCATCTGATCAGGTTTTACACACTCTATATCCCAAAAAGAAAATACTTGAACGAATGCAAGAAAAAAATTAATAAAAAAACTTAATCGCGGTGTATTGTCAGTCATCTATAAACCTATATATATATATATATATATATATATATATATATATATATATACTCATTTTTTTCTGTGTACTATGTCCCTTTTTGTCTATTTGTTTTAAGCTCGTTACCTAGGTTATACACTGTTTACTTCTGTCCCTCATAACTTCAGTATGAGTGTTAAATTTTCCAAGTCCACTTTCCTCATTATGCGTCCTAGAAATTTCAACTGTCTCTTTCTGATCCTAAGTAAAAGTATGCTTTTTATTTCCATTTTCCTTAAAACTTCCTCGCTGTTCCGTCCATTATATTCTCAGCATCCTTCTCTAAAAGATTATAATAAAAACATATTGAAATCGCTACACAAAAGCTTTCATGCTTTAATACTTCGATTGCACTTCTTCAGGCGATGGTAAGTAACTGGCGATTCAATGACCTAAGGAAATTTAAAAACAAATTGTTACCTCTTTTCCGAAAGTTAAGGGGTAACATAAGGTCAGAATTTTATATATATATATATATATATATATATATATATATATATTTGTGTGTGTGTGTTTGTTTGCTTCACAGTCTCTCACTATATCTGACATTCCTCCCACTATATAACTATATAATATGTGACTGTTATTTGAAATCGACCTAACCTAATGTTATGCAGCAATCGCCAAATTTTAACATTCCCATTTCTATTTAAGACTATCAGTACCCTTAATTAACATGGCTGCTTCCATTCTGACACAGGAAATGAAAAGCGCGCTACCGTCAACAACTGCGACTTGAAAGTGACCAGCAGGTCAAGAAGACCTACAGATGCCTTTGCACGGTAAAGATAAATGACTTTTAGACTCACCTTTTAAATCGACGGGTATTTTGCTGAAGATTCCACCTACAAGAAATGCAATGGAAGGACCAAAAATTCCCATCGATGTGATTATACCTGAAAAACAAAAAGAGAAAATTTTAGATTTATTTCATTTTATACCCCTCTCGAAATTCACGGATTCGACTATGTTTTAAAGACATTTGCGAAATTCAATCTGACACATGATTTGAAAAACGAATAAAAAGAAGTGATGAATTATTAAACAATTCCTCAGATGAAATAAATCCTCTATCCACAGCAATGTGAGGTTTATATTAGATGTGAAGCATTATTAAAAAAAAGACCCTGAATACACAGTAAGAAAAGTAGTAGCTGCAACTTCTGGATAATGTTGATCGCTATCGAAGACGCAAATAATTTGCAGTCTATTGATCTTAATTTGAAGTGGTGACGTTATGTTCGTATCCTCTGTTAGGAGTCTTCACGATTAACACATATTGATCTTAATCTCATGTGGTGATGTTATAGCAATATACTCCATTGGCAGTCCTCAGGGTTAACCCTTATTGATCTTAATTTAGCGTAGTGACATTATGACCACATGCTCCAGTGGGTGCATTCAATGTTAACACATATTTATCTTAATCTACGTGGTGATGTTATGATCTTATATTCCATTTAGGTTTAGGAGATTAACACATATTAATCATAATTTAACGTGGTGAAGTTATGTCCCTATACTCCATTAGGGATTTGCAGACATAACATATAGTGATCATAAGCTATACTCCATTGGGAACTTGCAGGGTTAATACATATTAGTCTTAATCTAACGTGGCTACGTTAATTTTCTATAATCCATTTAAAATCTGGAGGATTAACACATATTTATCTTATTCTATCGTGGTGAAGTTATCGCCTTATGCTCCATTGGAAATTGGTAGGATTAACACATACTGATGTTAATCTAGCGTAGTAACTGTATGACCTTATATTCCATTGGAAATTGGCACGATTAACACATATTGATGTTAATCTTGCGTAATGACTTTATGATCTTATATTCTACTGGGAATTAGGAAGGTTAACCCGTATTAACCATAATCTAACGTCGAGACATTATGGCCTTATACTCCATTGGGAATTTGCAGGCTTAACACATATTGATCTTAAGCTAGCGTGGTGACGTTATGGCTTCATCATTGGATATTTGCAAGATCAACACTTTTTGATCAAGTGTGGTGACGTCATGGCAATATACTCCATTGGGACATTTCTAGGTTAAGGAATATTGATCTTAATCTAGCGAGTGACGTTCTAATATACTAACTTTGTAACAGACTATATGTATATATAATGTTCATTTCGGCAAGTAGTATTTCATATTTCATAAAACCACAATTTTCTTTTACTTTTCATTTTCTTCTCATGGTTTTATGTACAAGAAAGATATTTGAATCCAGTGGACATGGATATAGTGTGCGTGTGTTTGTGATAGAGAGCTTTCAATAACTCTCCTGATAATTTGTAATATCCGGAGCTGTTTAAATGCGTCGTTTTTGTCCATATTCAAATACCTTTAAAATCAGTGTTATACTTTGAGATCACAGGCAGGTGACGACAAATTATACTGTTTATTTGGGAGTTGCATTTCCTGTGAAGAACAAACATCAAATTCATACGTCGTATATAAAGCCACTACTCTATCTCGCCAGATAGCAGTGCAATCCGTGTCTACATTAATAAACACCTGATGCTTGGCAACAAGAACATCGGCATTAGAAGACAAATAATCGAAAAACTCATGTAGAATATATCACATTAAATGTAAAAGTACTTTAAATATTAAAAGCTAAACTTTTAGCTGATGAAGAATCCTGTTGCCATTTACATGCCCATGAAGTTACCATAACATATATCGGCCTACAATGTGTATTTAAATACGGAAAAGGCATGTTTATATGAATCTGACCTGGCATCGCGACTTCAGTCATTGTCCCACTACTATGACATGGCTTCCTTCTGTCTTTTCTATAAATATTCTTATAACAATTGTTCTGATGAGTTTTCCCCCTTGGTACATCGACCGCATGAATTTAAGTGTGCTACTAGATTGGCAATTAGGTCTCATCATTTTACTGTTAAAACAGCTAGACGTAATCGTAAGTTCTATTCTAATAGTTTATTTTCTCACACTTCTCGACTATGGAACTCTCTTCCGGTTTCTTGTTTCCCTGTTCAAAAATTTAAATACAACATCAATTGCCATCTTCAGTTTTCTTGAAACCTAGTCTTTTATTATCTTTTCTTGTCACTAACGATTTCTCATTTTTATTTCACTCTCTTCATTTCTTGCATCGCAGGGGCTTTATCGCCTTTCTTAGGGTGAAAGGATTAAAAAAATTAAATATTTATTCAGTTTAACTTAGTCTTACACAAGTATATAATAATAGGGAAATCTATGAGGATCGAATTCAGTACACTAGCAGTGTATAGTCTATGATACTAACTTGCCATCGCTTTATGGTCGATGTTGTTTTTATATACATGTGAATAAACGCAAACAGATGCATATGTTTGTTTGTGCACGTGACTATGAATTATCTTTTTATGACACATTGAATCTTATACGATTGCTCATACTGATATTTTTTTTGTTGTCCGAGATCAAAGATTGGGATTGCCTGATTGAATTTTGCTACTTTAAAATTAAGCTGGGCTAACGTATGCTTCTTAATGCGAAGAAAGTCCTTTTGCCATTTAGGAGGAGGAAGAGCTTGGCTTTCAAATGCAGCTCCGTTCACTATTTATGGCCAAATTTAGTAGCTCGGTTAAAAAAACTGATATTTTTTAAAACCTACCTTTATGATTTGATTGTAGCTACTTACCCATGTAGATTCCTGTCTTTGTCTTTTCCGCTACGTTATTGTCAACATAAGCAGTTAACAAAGAGGTGCGAGGTGATTTTGCAACACCTTGTACCAACATACCAATCATGAACATAACAAAAGCGATCTTTGTCTGGTCAGCCTGAATCTGCACAGACTTCTCTGTGCATTCCGATTCTTTTCTGATTTGATCAAGGTCGGCTGTTGTATTGCACAGTAGGGTTTCCATGTCATGTTTCTGAAGAATGGCTGGTGTGTCATTGGCCGACATCTCTAAGCTTTCCTTCTGCAAGTATTTCGGTGTGTGGTCGACAAAGTAGGCTAAGCAACAGATGAGTCCTGATATACCGAAGAGAAACGTCGAGCCGCCTAGGCAACGCGGAATATGTGCTTTCTTTGCGAAGTGGCTTATCAATAGAACAGTGACAAGGAACCCGATATCGTTACCACTCATTATAACTCCAACTTGGGAACTGCTGAAGCCGAACTGCTTTTCAACAGATGTGATCTGGGAGGTAAGATACACAGTTAAGGTCTGAGTGAGTAAAGCTGCCATACTGTAGCAAGCGGTAAAGCAGACAAGATTCGCACAGCCCTGCATTGAGTCTGGCTTGCACTTATGTATACCACATTCGGGTTGTACCTGGTCCTTCTCCTTTGAATTAACAAGCGACGATGATTGTTTTCTGGGTGTAGTGCTGAGCTGAGTATGTTCTGATTGCCCTGGATCCTCGACATAACCCATGTTTACGTACTCTTTTACAGGTCCAGTTGGACAGATGGTTTGTGATGAATCGTGTAGACTTGTCTTTCTGTCAGACAATGACGTAAAAACCTCTGTTGAGTTTTTATTCATCTGAAAAATTAAAACATTGAAATGATTACAATCGTAAAATTAATCGTAGAATGGTTGTCTGTGTGTGGGATTAAATGACATAACTAATTTAATTAAATTCAGCTAAGAAAAAGAATCAGTATTAATGATAACAATGTAAACTTCAGTATTATTAACAACAATAACACGAAGTCAATAATATTTATTGAAATAGAAAACTTAGTTAATGCGATAAATGTTACTTATTCAATTAATTACAAGAAGCAAAGACAAAACAAAAAATATAAATTAATAAACTTAGAATTGAAACGTGATCCCACGAATGGATGAAAATGACTCTAATATACTAATACATATCAATTTACGACATCATATACAATTAGGACCTGACATAGCCTGATCACAAGCTATCGAGATTGTTGCTGTGATAAAGCTAAAGTCTACAGACTTAAGCCGCTTGGCATAGATTGATCCTGAACTCACGCATGTACACTAGGTTATAACATTATTACTCGCTTCCGTTGTTTAAAGCAGTGCTTGGAAGGAAAGTGTATAGAGTGTGGACGTCTCACTCACCACCCAACAGAGGTTCCATCAGTGACCCGTCCTGAGTATGACGATAAACTACATCCCCGTCCTAAGTAAGACGATAAACTACATCCAACAGCAAGGCCTCTGTTCAGGAGGTTTTGAGGAGCGTAGAACCACTTCTTAATTGTTGGTGTTCCCAGGTCCAACCTGACCCAGGGTGGTAGCACCTGTTAGGGTACCAACTATGGATAAATAGTTAACACCCAAACTTGGGTCAAAATACTATGAAAGTGTAAAAATAGGTTTTAATACCAGAAATACTTTGTAAAAAAATTATTATTAGCGATACATTTTTGAAAAAAGAAAAAAAGAGATTACCAACAATACATTTTTTGAAAAAAAAAAAAATTACCAGCAATAAAAATTTTGTCGGCATTAAATAACCCATGCAAACCAAACCAAACCAAATCCATCAAACCAAACCAAATCCATCAGTGACCATGGGTTGTACAACGGTTTTTGGTTAAGAACAACATTCCCTAGGTCAGAGAACCGCTATATTCTCTTTCGACTTTTTTCTCTTTCCAAAATTCAAATCCCACTTGAAAGGAGCAAGATTTCAAAACTTCGAACAAATCCAAGAGAATGTAACTTGGCAGCTGTTCGCTAACCGCCAAAAAGTGTTTCAGGAATACTTCCATCAAGGGAAACGACGCTGGATAAAATGTATGGCTTCAGAAGGGGACTACTTCGAAAGAGATTACATGCCGAATTGATATGTGCTGTAGTTTTATTTTTATAGCAGCAGTCTCGATAAGGTTTGATAAGACCTCGTATATGTGACATACAATTACGACCTGTCGTTTTCAGAACATCTTTTCATCATAAAGTTTTTATTTACACACTTTTGCACCAAATACAAGGGCTATCGGTGTTGATTTCAACTTATGAACTAAGCGTGCCGGTTCAAATAAACGTTCCACCTGGAATGTTTATATAAATTTAATAAACGTGAAATAAAATAATCATACTGTTGAGAAAATTATTTAAAAAAATAATCAACGTGATGTACTAAAATAAGTACCATACCGAGTGGGAGGTGGTGGTAAATAAGAAAATAATTTAACTGTGCCGGCATTTGTATTTGATACACAAGTGTTTTTAAAATATATAGTATTGATATAATGAGGGAATCAATTTTGTTGTTATGTAAGTTAACTTTAGAACAACATTTTTAGTTAACTTTATGATATGTCCCAGAAAGGGATATATTTGTTCGAAGTAGTTGTTGGCTACTGTAACCGGGTAGGACAATCTAACAGGTAACCGTAATGGACTGGTCCTCGTCGTAGTGGTAGGCAATAGGTGTAGGCAATAGGCGAAGACAATAGGCGTCATCCTGTACCTCCACATCAGTCTGTATTTTTGGCTGATACCAGCCAATCATAGTACTGTGAGGGAGAACCCAGGTATATGCATATTCATTACATCACTTTAGAATAACATTACTCTGAAATCGTGGAGATTGGACTAGAAAAATTGGGCCTGTGCTTCTAGAAAGGACAAGAATATACACTTTTAAGATCACTTCCAGAGTAGCAAAGTTTTTGTTTATTTCTTTCTTTAATGAAAAATGTTTCTTTGTAGTACAGGTCTACTAAGCCGACCAATAATTTGGTAAAAACGTTTCGTTCGTACTAATTTGTATGTATTTTAACACATTTATGTTCATGCAACGGTTGTCGGCGCAGAAAATGGATTCGGCGAGCCGAGTTCAAATTCCAGACTAGTCTGTTGTGTTCTCTTCTCACTCATACGTTTGATAAATGCATAAATTCATTTCGCTCTCAGCAATAGGTTAAATATCAATGTAAACTGGGCACTCTAGTCTAGGGTGGCATCCAGTCTAGAAGAAGGGCAACTATGTATTCAATACGGGAAGAAGGCATTGGAAGCCTCCAGTATCCTTCCGAATAAGTTATGGTAATCAACGGATAATAAAAAAAGAATCTGTAGAGAGCCATGATCTTTGATCCGACCTTGACATTTACTATTTGATTTTCTCAATCATAAAAGATGTTTTGGGAGTATAATCAATTAATCAGTTCTTTCTGTATAATCTAACACTATGACATCCTAGAATATTAAGAAACAGAAACATTTCGTTAGAAACAAAGCAAAGACTACTGAATTGTTATGTAATATCAGTCCGCCTATATGGTAGTGATTGTTGGAAAATCTCCACACAAATGAAGAGACTTGAAGCAACCAAAATGTGGTTCTACAGAAGATTACTGAAAAGACTGAACATATGAGCAACGACGAAGTTTTAGAAAAAAAAAATGGAAAAAAAAGAGGACACTTATAATTAACATTAGGAAGAAACAGTTGAAATTTCTAGGGCAAATAATGAGCAAAGAGGATTTTTAAAATTTGATACTAACATACGAAGGCAAGAGTTACAGTGGAAAACAAGCATAACCTAACTAACGAGCTTGTATAAATAGAGTGCCGAGCAAGGTTTAGGAGATATAACCAAAGAATTATTATGAGCCACAAAAGACATGTAGTTGTGGAGAGCTATGATCGCCAAAGTTCAGAAGGGACATTTTGGCACATAGAAGAAGAAAAAAGACACTCGAGAATCTGATAAAATGGTGAATATGGCTTGACTCTGGAAACATAATAGTTGAACTATAAGACTTGAACCGGAACGAGAAATTTCTCAAAGAGACATGAACACAAACTCGATATTTCATTGCTAAAAAAAAATAATTCATTTTTTTAATATAAAAAATGTAAAAACAAATGAAATAGAAAGATTTTGATTCTTTTCTTTCACTGTTACTCATCTGCAACTTATTTACCAATCCCCTTTAAAATTATAGCTTATAGAAACACGCACA
>CAHIKZ030002064.1:282500-297500 GCA_903632075.3 Acanthosepion pharaonis | reverse complement strand
GTGTAGTTCGGGATACTAACCTTGTGAGGCGAGTTAAGTGCTACAGTTTAATACCTTCATTGTTAAAACAGACCTTGGTTCTTCATTGAATAAGGTAGTAACAACATCTAATGACAAAGAATTAACGTTTGGTGAAGAACAACA
Organism: Acanthosepion pharaonis; assembly: GCA_903632075.3. Taxonomy (NCBI): domain Eukaryota; kingdom Metazoa; phylum Mollusca; class Cephalopoda; order Sepiida; family Sepiidae; genus Acanthosepion; species Acanthosepion pharaonis. Next base: position 297,356 of record CAHIKZ030002064.1, on the reverse strand, counting down.
AAAAAACAAAAACAAAAACAAAAAACACGACTATTTAACTCACAAACAAATTATCTTCTTACACCTACACTTTCTTTGCGGTTGTTTTCACAATAAAAACAGTTATTCTCATTACATTTTATGTGTAAAGCCAACATTTTGGCATTTATTGATCGAGCAGCCAGTAATCCTTTAGTGAAATTTATAAAATCTTTCTCTTAAAACACTTTTTTTATTAGGAAAACATGTTTCTCAGGTTCAGTAGCCATTATCGCTTTTTCCAGTATTGATGCGGGTTTCCTTAACCTTCTATTTATGGTGTTGTGGAATGTTAACATCTTGATTATGTCATTATTTTCTCTTCGAGTTACATGTACTATCCATTTCAGTTGTTGCTGCTGTTGGCAGTCCTCAAGTTATGCGGTCTGTTTTACAGTTTTGTGTTTGTGGTTCTGTAGCGCCAGTCCACAAATGAGTTAACGTTAAATAGAGAATAAATAGTGAGCATGAATAAATAAATGAAAATGGTGCAGCCACTCGAATCCGAGGATGCCAGTCTACTAGAGTGTCTGGCTAATCCTCATTGCAGACACCTGCTCAGGCACATTTGTGTTTGTTCAACACCCACAGAGTCCACCTGTTTTTTTTTATACTGCAACTATACTGAGCGGACCTTAGAGTTTCTGAGAGAGAGCGTGTTATCTAGCGTGATCAACAGTCTGAACAAGGCTAGAACGCTCAAACGCTCGGTCACGATGACTTGTGACTTCGTGCTAGCGCAACCAGGGTTCCGTCTGCCCAATTTCACTCACAAAGCTTAGGTAAACCCGTGGTATGGTTTTCAGGCACTTTCCAAAGGTGCCGCACGCTGCGATCGCCTTCTCCAGACCGATAACATCAAGAAATTACCTTCCTGACAAATCGACCATGGTGAGATTCGAACCCGGGTCTCATGGTCAGAAAGCGAACGTTCTGGCGTGCCCAAGACTTTTAATTGCATTCGAACACTGGCCTCTGGCACTGGTATGAAATATATACCCAGATAAATCATTCTACTTTGTAATATTCATTTCAGTACGACAGATGGGGATAGAAAGATTAGGTTGCACCACTCTCTCCAGTGAAAGGGTCTGTCAAATTTGAAAAATCAGCATTCGGACGCCTCTCTTTATCTGGGCTCAAACAACGGTATAATTTTGAAATAAATATTTCATTCGCAATGCAGTCCAATTATTGATTAATATTTTTGTTGTGTAGAAATACGACCGACTTTTGTTACACTAAATTGTTGAACATGGGTTCTTCCATTGACAATGGAAGGAGTCGCTCAACAGTCGCAAAGTTTGTCTCATTAACTATGATATTCGCTAGTATTGTGACATTAATTCGCGTGATTGAATAGTTCTTTCACTAATCCCGTGTTCCAATGTTTTCCTATTGAATATTATTAACCCGAACTACGAGTTGATCCGAGCATTGTAACAGTTTTTCAACAGTTATATTTGCTTTTTCACACCCAACCCAGTTCTGCGGAATCAGAATCAACGTTGAGTTTAAGCCAGTGAATGAGCCAATTGGAGTAAAGTGCCATGCAGATTTAAATTTTTCCCACTTGTGACGAATGCAGCTATCGATTTTTTTTTTTTGCATGCTAGCATGCTGGTTAACATTCGTGTCAGTCAGCTACTGGTTCTCACATTTGCCAATAGAATCTTCCTGCCTATTCGTGGCAGCCAGCTATTGGCTCTCACTCTGTCCAGTAGAAAATGGCCGCAAACTACATGAAAACTGCCGTAGAAGCACGAAAAAATCGATTATTTCCACTATCGATGGGAGTTGGGAAATGCAAAGTCGGTCTTGGCCTTCCCGCTAACTTGGAGCATGTGCATGTTTTGGTGCAAATCCGTCGAAAATTGCGGCCATTCATTACACACACACACACACACACACACACACACACACACACACACACAACACACAACAAACACACACACACACACACATCCTTCCTTCCTTTTATAGATAGAGATATTTACCAAAATTACACAAAAATATCTTGAAATACTAAAGAACAAATTTATTCAATAAAATCGCCACGACCACGGCCTCCAGACGACTTCGGAATTTCGTGCGAGTCTTCTGGGCGATCTCCTTGTTTGTCATAATCCTTCAGTTCATCTTTGGTGTTACAAGGAGTTTTGTTGGTTTCTTGCTCAACTGCGCCCCACACATAATAATCAAAGGGATTGCAGTCTGGAGAATTAGGTGGCCAGATATAATGGGTAATGTGGTCGCAGAAATTGTCTGACAGCCATGACTGGTTTCTTCAGCTTGTGTGGCACGGTACAGAGTCCTATTGCCAGACATAGGAGCTTCCAGCAGCCACCCTCTTGATCCAGGGCAGCACTACCTTCTCAAGGCACGATGTAGGCCTCAGTGTTGAGTCTGAGGCCATGTGGGAAGATAAATGGAGGCATAACGTCTTTATCACTCAAAACACTTTCGTAATCACCATTAGACTCACCCAACTATTTCTTAATCCTCTGCACTGTTCTCAAATTGAATATCCAAACACTCGGAAATGTTCGTATTGGAGCTTCCGGCACGAATGGCAAGTAATACAGCATGCCGTTTCCTAATTTCTGGCGGAGTAAATTGCGTTATGGTGCTCTTTTTATCTCAGACTATGCCCAACTGATCCTACTATACTGTGCAGTGGTCAAAATCAAAAACAAAAGACGAGCATGCGCAAAACTAAAAATATAAAATGGCGACAATTTACCCATTGCATTGTCAAAATGTTTGTGCTGTTTGTAAGAAGAAAACACGAAGAAAATTATGATGTAAAAATGTTGTGCATTCAATACAAATCGTTATGATTCGATCTAAAATGATTCGAAGAGCTCTGAACGGTTTACTCCAATTTTCTGCCACATGCATGTGTGAAGCAAGATTTTCGACATTACACAAAAACAAACAACGCGCATGCGCTAAATTAAAAATATAAAATGGCGAAAATTTACCCATCGCACCCTGTATATAGATCATTGCGTGTGCAGGTTCCAAAATAAGGTTATATCAACCGTATTCGGATCCCATATTAATACACTGAATCATCAGCACAGACCTGTGCTCTCGCTTCCATACGATCGTACAAGCGGCGAATATGATACTGTCATACATAATTCCACGCCGCTTGCTTTCGTTGATTCAATACAGCAAGAATTATACGAAGGGTTAAGAGACAGTTGTCGTTCTATCATGTACTATACAAGTTCAATGGTGGAAAGTTCTATTGATCATCCTAGAATGAGAACTCATCGAGCATTTAATAGAGCATGTAGGGTAGCATGTGGTCAAGTATTTAAGTAGAATAATACCTGACCACATGCTACCCAACATGCTCTATTAAATTAACAGCACATTTATATCATGTTTTAGGAATGGCAACAGAGCAATTTATACTGTATTTTGGATGTGCATGGCACTATACAACAGGGGCTAGGTCTATGTGTCATGGATACACTTTGGAAGATGTTACTTCACAGATTTATGTCTCAAACGCAATTCCCCCGGGCCATGTGTCCTTGAGTGGATAAAAGCGTTGGATGGGTTTAGTGACTTGATCCAAAGAGTTGTGAGTTCAATACCTGGCTACTGAAGTGGAGAACAAAAAACTTGAAGAGTTGGTTAAAGGGGAGATAACTGAGACATTCAGAAGAGACATGGCACGTGGAACTAGAACAATCTACCCCAGTGAACTAAATAAAGGGTTCAGTTCGAAATTCCAATTCGAAACGTCGTGAATATGACAATAAAGATGAGGACAGCAACCCGAACAATATAAATAATATAAATAATAGTTGTTGTTATTGTGTAACTCGTCATATGATTTACTCTTGAGAACATACTTTCATTCATAGCATTACTAATTGTTTGAGATTAAATATACTTTTTAATAAAGTTTTGCCTATATGTTTTAATCATTTTTCTGAATAACAATAAAAAGGCATTGTTATCAGTTTTTAATTTGAATAGTAGATTTGACTTTTGATAAAATAAAATGACCGTCACGAACAACACCATCACATGGAGAAAAGAACAAAGAAGCCACTACAGAACATATACAATCGTGTCGGTTTTTTTTTTATAATTTTAATTTTATCATATATATATATATATATATATATATATATATATATATATATATATATATTCTGCAGGTACAAAATTTAATTATTGCAGAAAGAATGAAGAATGTATATATAACTACTGTTGAGGACTTCGACGTGTTGTAATGGTTAACAAGCTTGTTTTGCCATATCAGTTACTAGAGAGTTCGATCCTCCTTAGGTGTTCCATACTTTCGGGCCTGTGCTACATCTAAGTTTCAAAAAGATTGGGCACCTCGAGGTGGTGTAATGTATAGCAAGCTTGGCTCGCTAGAACAATTACGACTGAGTAGTGAGTTCGACCCTCACTGGGTGCCCCCTAATTTCGGGCCTTGTGCCACATCTAAGCTACGCTTGGAAAACACTATAGAGCACCTTGACGTGATGTAATGGTTAGAAAGCTTGTCTTGCTAGATCAATTACGACTGAGTAGTGAGTTCGATCCTCACTGGGTGCCCCATACTTTCGGCCTTGTGCCACATCTAAGCCGGGCTTAGAAAATCACTACATCTAAGTTTCGTTTAGTAAGTCATTACATATAATCGAAAACGAAAATTTAGTTCATTCCTCGTATTCGTGGAATATATACATCGAATTGAGTCCTCAACAGCGGCTTGAAGCGTTATGAACGATAACTGGACAACCTTAGCTTTCTGTATTTTTCTTCCCTTTGCCATTCACCTCTTTACGGAATTATATATATGTATATCACATACGTCAGTAATTATTCAGGGTAGACAGCTTGTGACATTTATGTAGTAAATCTACAAAAAATAAAATATTTTGCATTTTATGCATAATAATCAGAGAAACCTTCATAATTTTGTTGCATTAGATGCGTATTGTGCCACAGAAGGAAAATTTAGCTGTTGATCTATTTTCTCAATAACATTTAAAAGATCACTGCCTACTTTGCCTACCTAGACAGCAACTCCCTATATATATATATATATATATATATATATATATATACATATATGTACATACATATATATACATATCAGGTCATCCCATAAGTTCTTTCCGAATTTTCACTTTTTGTTAAAATGAACGAAATTTAAAGAGTATTTTATAATGTCTAATAGAGCTGAACATTATTTTTATGTTTAGATGCATTTAAACTGATCAAATTTTATTTCAGAGAACAATAAAATTAAATTTTGTTTGATTAAAACCCTGCTAACATGGAAGTACCCAAGAATCATTTGAGGCACATAATGCTTTATGAATTCAAGAAAGGAAACTCAGCAGCCGAAGCGGCAAGAAACATTCACTCAGTTTATAGAGAGGAATGTGTGAATGAAAGAACTTGCAGAAGATGGTTTGCAAAATTCAGAGGTGGAGATTTCACCCTTGAAGATGAAGATCGAACTGGACGTCCAGTTGAGTTTGATGAAAAGCTTCTTGAAGAAAGAAAATCCTGCTTTATCAGTTGAGGAATTGGCAGTGGTTCTCAGTTCAAACCATACAACTGTTCATCGTCATCTTCAACAACTTGGAAAAGTTCCTAAACTTGGAAAATGGGTGCCTCATGGATTGTCTGAAAACAACCTCAAATCCAGAGTTGACATCTGCTCTTTCCATTCTCGCCAACTTGTTTCACCTTTTTTGGATAGACTTGTGACTGGCGACGAAAAATGGATCTTTTATCGAAATGTTAAGCATCATAGACAGTGGCTTGGTAAAGGGGAAGGACCCCAGCCACAGCCGAGAAGCGAACTTCATGGGCAAAAGGTTCTTCTTTTAATCTGGTGGGATCGCCAAGGAATAATCCACTTTGAATTCTTACCACCTAATGCAACAATTAATGCTCACATATACTGTCAGCAATTAGAGCGTTTGAACCAAGCTTTGAGGAAAAAAAGACCTGCTCTAGTGAATCGAAAAGGGGTGATGTTTCATCAGTTCAATGTGCGACCCCACACAGCAAGAATCACGTCACAAAAGATCGAAGAACTTGGTTGGGAGAAAATTCCTCATCCACCTTATTCTCCCGATCTTGCTCCTTCAGACTACCATTTGTTTCGTAGCTTACAGAATCATTTGGAAGAAACAGCTTTTTAACACAGGAAGAGGTTAAAACTGACATTTGTTAGTTCTTCGAATCAAATCCAAAAGAATTTTTACAGTAATGGAATTAGTAAGCTTGTTAATAGATGGAAGGAAGTCATAGATAATCAGGGAAAATACATTGTTGATTAAATCTGTAATTAAATGTAACATTTGGTCACTTGTTTTCTTTATTCAAAATTCGGACAGAACTTATGGGATGACCTGATATATATATATATATATATATATATATATATATATATATATATTTTTTCATCTTCTTATAATATGTCTCTTTTTACACCAACAGCTAATCTTATTAATAAAAATAAATTATAAATAGTCTTATATAGCAAATAGCGGTATAACCCGTCTTTGACCGGTTTTTTTTTACTGGGAATTTTTGCCGTTCAATTGGAGCAGTTTAAGTTTAAAGTCAGCCTACCCGGAAATCAATATTAGTAACAACAGTTGTGTGCAACTGAGGCACATCCGTAAATGGGGGGGGGGGCTTAACAATTTGAAGGGAGTGGCCCTGAAATAGGAACTGCATAATAATAAATAATATTATTGTAATAATTTAAACTATTTATTTTTATTAAAGGTTTTATGAAAGATATATATCCAAGAACAGATAGTAAATAGTAAAACGTTACTGAGAGTTATTGTGGACAGGAAGTAGTGGAGAGCCATTGTCGCCAACAATTTGGACTCAAAACCAGCACTGAAGAATTATCTCTCAAACAAAAAAAAATCATCAAAATCGGATGAAAACTGTGAAAATGCATAAACAACATCCGATCACACACATACAGACACACCCACATTTTGAGAATTATAGATATAAGACTGTATTACGTAATTGGTCAATTAACAATCTACATGTTCAATAATTTTTAAATAAAAACGCCTATGTAAGAATCTCAATATAAATTAGTTATTACTACAACATTTCTCCAAGATTCATTTTTTACTATCAGGAATCTAGAAGTGGAGCATTTATTCATAATATTTCATGCCATTATTCTTGATGGACTTATTATTGATATCTTGTCGATAATTTCCAAGTTTATGTTAGTCAAGCACAAAGCCGAAAATGTGAAATATTCAGTTAGAATCGTTGTGACAAGAGTAATAATAGTCTGTGAGACTATCTTAGTAATCACTATTCTACGGCCAGGATTTCTAAATTGATATTTACAGAGCTTGAAGTAGGTACAAGACATCCAGTGAGGATCGTTCGCACAAAAGCAGTACAGTGAGTATTGTTTTTTTTTAAACGCTATTTCATGGTTACAGGTGTAGGGTGTCCATTAAGTATAGAACTGTAGATAGCTATCATAGTCTACGAGTCTATCTTCCTCATCATTGCTCCACAGGGAGTTGACATAAATGATATTAATTAAGATTAGTTTCATACGGCACAAACAACGGACGTAGGACATCCAGTAGTGATCGAACTTCCGTGGCCGAAATGGTTAAAGCGACATCTATGAAAGGCCAGCACCAGTGGTATGGCATGCAAATTAAAATCCTCTCTTTTATAAAATCTTTTGATCATAGTCTCTTAATATCCAGCAAACCCGTTCCAGTGTATTTTTCGTTTCCATCGATTCTCCTCTTTCTCTTTCTTATATATATATACCGGGTGTAACAGCAAAATTGTCAATCCCGCAAAATGTTTAATATCTAAAAAGAAAGAAAAAAAAACCCCAAAAACAAAACAAAACCCCCCCACTAAACTGAGTTTCTTTTTTCCAGGTTTTTCAGCTAGAAAGAGGGCAGGTCAAAATCGTTTTGTGTCAGCCCACTGTCTTCCCAACTGAGCAATGGTGAAAGGAAAAAGATCATTTAGGCCTTTAGTAATGGCACCAACATTCATAGTCTCGCTTCTATCTTCACATCCATTCGAGAAACATCAAGAGAACGGTGAATAAGTTTTAAAAAGAGGAAACAGTAGAGAGGAAAACTAGATCAGGAGGTCACAACAGGAAGAGGGATCATAACTTCAATTTAGAGATAAAGAGATCAATTAGAAAAAATCGAACTCAATCCATAAAACGTTTGGCACGTGAGAGAGGAGTTTCAACTATAACAGTCCAAAGAGCAGTGAAAAAAAGAGTTGAAAATGAAATCGCACGTGAAACGTGTGAAGCTCTTTATTACTCCAAAACAGAAAGTTACAAGGTTAGAGAGAGTGAAGATCATCTTGAATAAGTTGGAAAAAAATCCTGAAGTAATATGCATATATATTTGAACTTTATTTCAATACTTCACGAGCTTCCGTTCCTTAACTGTGATTAATTAATGATGAACATGTCATTTTCGTTTATGATCTTTTCATCACGATTCTTCTGTTAAGCTTGGAGAGTTATTATACATTCTTATTGCTCAATGTTGAGTCCAATAGTGTTATAAAAGCATTGGAGAATTCCAGTAAGATATCTTTAATCATTTGTAAGATACAACGGTTCAAAACTTAATCAAACAATTGGACAATTTTGCAATTACACCCAATACACACACACACACACACACACACACACACACAACACACACACACACACACACACACACACACACACACACACACACATTGGTTTGGTTTGGTTTGCTTTGTTTTACGGCATATCAACCTCAAAGGGTTATTTAATGCCGCCAAAATTTTTATTGTTGGTAATATTTTTTTTTCAAAAATGTATAGCTGGTAATATTCTTTTTTAAAATGTATTGCTGGTAATAATTTTTCTTCAAAAATTTGTTGTTGGTAATAATTTTACAACGTATTTCTGGTATTAAAACCTATTTTTACACTTTTATAGTGTTTTAACCCCAGTTTGGAGACTAACTATTTACCAATAGCTGGGACCCTAACAGGTGCTACTACCCCCGGGAACACCAGCAATTAAGGGATGGTCCCACGCTCTTCAAAACCTCCTGATCAGAGGCCTTGTTGTTGGACGTCGTTTATGGTCATGCCCAAGACGGCACATACCCACGATGACATACCCACGATGACACACACACACACACACACACACACACACACACACACACACACACACACATAACACACATGTTTCACACAACAATTTAAATATGTATATGTATGTATATATATTGTATATCATAAATTAATCCCAAGCAAGAAGTAATGCCACTAAAACGGAAATGGCTACTGGGAATGAAATAGAACGAAAAAAACTGATTAGACAACTGGAAAGGATCAGTATACAAATTAGTAAACACAATATGCCTATATTATTCAATGAAACATGTTTCAATGGAAATATGCTGTTAAATAAATATATATATATATATATATATATATATATATATATATATATATATATATATATATATATATATATATATATATATATATTTTTTCAACTGCTTTTCTGTTGATTTTTTTTTATCATTCTTGCCTTCACATTTCTTTTTGACATTATTTTTTTTAAAATTTTAAACAACTTCTTGGCCTCGAATCCTTCATAATTTTTAGCATATCTTTAACAGACTTCTTACGATTTATTTAGCACTTTTAAAATCTGGGATAACAAACTGATATAAGTATATAGACTTAAGAATGATTGAGGTAGACTTCTGTTATCTAATTACGAACAGAGACCATCTTCCGCTGACAAAAGCGATTAACGGCTAATTAAAGTCAACCTTGTCCCATTTTGTTGTTGAATTTCTTCTTTTGATACAGTTTAAAATAGCTCTATAAATTTGGCTCTTTTTCTCTTGTCTTTCATTTCTTATGGGTGAGCAGGATTAGTGGAAACTTAACACTGATTTTTCGTAATTTAAAAATATGCATAACATTACATGTATAATAGTCTTTGTCAGTAACATTAATTCCTTAGCGCTGAAAACTCAATTTCAAGAGACTGTCAACGTATTTCTAGAGACATTAGGAAAATTAGTTAAAAAGCGTTTTCTATAACCCCCCCCCCAAATAGGAGCAATGTATTTACATTATACATATAATAACTTTATTCTGTCAGTAATGCTTTCAAATTAAGTAAAATGTAATCGACCACCAATTTTTTGAAATCATTTTTTTGGAAAGCATAAAACACAGATCGAGTGCGAAAACTTGCTTAAATATTATATTAAAAAGTTACGAAGTTTACTGATAAATTATCAATTACTTTCCCTACCATGAAAATAGCTTGCTAGTGTATAAAATTATCATATTTATGCAAGGGGTGAGGGTTTAGTAATGGTTAAGTCAGTGGAAAATGATAAGAAAAACTAAAAACATTACTACACTCCAAATCACTCTAATAGTGAAATTTAGGATTTCTCGGCTTTCGGTGAATTGATTTTGATAGAAGCTTTTCCCACGATGTTTGCACAATATGGCAACACCATTGTTAGGTTTTCATTATTCTTTGTAACGTCCTTTATTTTTTATTTCAAATTCGACAGTTTTTGGGTGAACCACGCTAATAGCGACTCTCCTCTCTAAGAATAATGGGCCGTAGAAAAAGGTCTCAACGATGAAGAAAAGTATGTCATCATCAAGGAGAGTACTAAAGGAACCTCTCTTCATGTCATTACGAAGAAAAGTCGTTATGTGTATACAGTTAGACGTTTCCTGAGGGATCCTTCGTCAAAGTAAGAGACGATCCGATTTAAAAATTCCAAGACTGTGACAGCTAGGGATTTAAGGAATGAAACCTGGATAAACAAGCAAAGCCGCTGGACTTCTTCATATACCAAAAACCACTAGAAATCGCATCCTCTGGACCTTGGCTTTCATGAGAGCTCCCCTGGAACTGTCTCCTTTAATGCCTCGTCATAGGAATAACGTTGGACATGAGTTGTGTTCTGTGCACTGACAAGACCAGGGCGACCCTTGACGAACCTGACGTTTGGGAAAATGGTTAGGTCTATTTCCGACGTCAACAACAGGTTGGAGGAGTTATGTTTGTGGGTTGGTATCACTAGGGACAGACTTATTGGCCTCGTCATGGTGCCGGCTAGATGATATACCGATGTCACTTCTAAGGACTCTAGTATCCATGCGCACTTTCCCACTCGACCAGGGCCACCCACACATTCCTAGGCTCTTACGCCATACAAGGGGAAAGGTTGATGATGTATCTGCCAGCCTCTCCGGATCTCAGCCCTATCGAAAATCGTTTGTCCACCATTAAACATGATGTTTATGCCGCTGGACGTCAATTTATGCCGAAAAATATCTTATGAGCGACTATTAAAGCTACAGCAGAGGCAATCAAACCGACTACGATAAAAAAAAATTGACAGATTCCATGACTAATAGGGTTTTTGAAGTTATCCGTCGAATTGGCACTCATGTGGCTACATAATTCATTATGTCATTAAATCTTATAATATTATTATTGTTTTCTGTTAAATATATACTCAAGGTAATATGTATCATTATCTTTCATTTTCTTACAAAATATCTAGGTGGGCTATTTTCATTAAAAAGCTATTAGCGCGGTTCACCTAAAAACTGTCGAATCTAAAATAAAAAATAAAATTCGTTACACAGAATAATGAAAATCTAACAATAGTGTTATCATATTGTGAAAGGTTTTATCAAAATCAATTCACAGAAAACCGAGAAATTCTAAATTTTACTACTAAGCTATTTGCGTCGTCCGGGGTGTGTGTTTATGCTATTCAATGCAGTCAGTGCTACTATCAACAGTGATTATTTAATTTTCTTTGCCCGAATTTGCTGTGAAACTTCTAATATATATAATCAGTAAATGAATGAAAATTCTCACACGTTTATTTAGTAAACCTTAATGATATTACAAGTTATATAACAGCACATCAGACATAAATCTTGATTGGATGTGTTAACGTGTAAATGTTTTGTTTTATTTTATTTTTTTTTTAAACGAGTTCACCCCAAACAAGACCGTAAAGCTACTAAGACACAAGGGGTTACTGGGTGTGGAAGAATTAGAAAACAGAAACATTACTAACAAGCGGAAACAAAAGAAGAGTAATCAGGAGGACAGTAGATAACGATTGGCATTGCATTTAAATTATTAAAGTTGACTAGAAAGCATGGAGCCGGAAGAGAGTTCTACAAGCAAAAAGTGCGAGAAAAGAAACTGTTAGCACAGAACATACGGTTACATCTAGCCAATTCAACTGTGAATTGATGAGACATCGTCGCCAGTCGAGTACTGCATTTAAATTTATAAAGTCTAGGTACCATAGCGAAGAGATCATCCGAGGAATTACCATGAAAGTATTTATAGAAAAAGTATAGGAAGGCAACTTTACGGCGGTGAGGAAGTGACTGAAACCGAGACGCCAGATCAAGACTAATAATATTTCTGATTCTCCTTTGGGTTTTATCAAAGATCTAGAGGATATATAGCAAGAACGCCGGACCATATGTGTCAGCAATATTCTAAGCATGGACGAATGTTAGAATTATAGATATGGAAGATAGATTCTGGAGATAAATCTTGTCTTAACAGCTAACCTAGCAATGGATTCAATATAGTCTTTCGACTTCATATCAGCCAAGAGCGTTATCCTGATAAGTTGCAACGACTCACTATTCTGGAGGTTAGCATCAGCCCTGTTGATGAAAGGCAGAAAGAAGTCTCTCAGATGATTAACAGCGAGCATTTTCATTTTGGGGGCGTTAAAATTAACAAGCCACCCTTTGCCCCAGTTAACAACAGACTGAAGATCGTTTTTGACATCAGCTGCCAATTTACCTTATAGAACTGATTAGACTTACTATCGAGAGAAGAGTAAATGCTTGTGTCATCATCATAGATAGCAAGTTGATAGCTGATGTCATTGGGAATGTTGTTAATGGAGATTAAAAACAAAGTAGTGCCGAGGATAGAGCCTTGCAGGGCACTTGAATTAGTACAAAAGGATCTAGAAGAATGGCTATTCAGGTTAATTTTCATTTCATAATTTTATAAGAAAGACTGGATCAGTTAAAAAATTTGGCCGGAGACACCGCAACTTTTCAACTTGTGAAAAAAAGATTTGTATGCCAAACCCTGTCGAAAGTTTTCGAGATGTCTAAAGCAACAGCCCGAGCTTCACCATTCTTATCTTGATAGACTCTTTCCGCAATTATCGTCAGTACATCAACAGTCAACATAAAGAAACGAATGCAATATTGCTTATCAGAAAGAAAGCCCTGCTATATGAAATGCTTAACCAATTCAGCATTGATTAGGGTCTCTAGTAGTTTCCCCAAAAGAGATAGAAGGTTAATAGGTAGAGAGTAGGAAGGGGCGGACGGTTCACCTGAGTTCTTAAAAACTGAAACAACAGATGAGGATTTCCAACAGGCAAGAAAACAAGCGGCAGTGAGGCATTTATTATACAGTTTAGAGAGAACAGGAGCCATGTTTGCATGATTTTTGGGGATCCAGATTAGAGATGATAGCAGAAAGCATAAAAGGGGTTACATGTATACAACTCAACATAAACTCTGTTCTAAATGGGAAGTTAGGTAAGGATACTACAGATGAGTCAAGAGTAGAGTTTAAGGAGTTTTTGTGGATGAACCATTCAGGTTTATCAGCAGATGTTAACACCTAAAATCAGTTGAAAAAGGAGGAATAGAAAACTGATATAATGGAATATGCGTACACCTGTGTTCCCCCTCACTGGAATATGATTGGCTGGTGCCCGTCATAAATACCGACGGACGTGTAGGTACGAGGGTCAAAAGCCTTTGTCTGAGAGCTAAGTCTATAACGACGCCCATTGGACTACGCCATTGATCTACACTTCTTACCTGCGACTCCGACGCGTACCAGTCGATTACTGCTACCGTATTCTTCTTGGCTATAGTAGCCAAAACCACTTAGCTACTTCGTTCAAATATATCCCTTTCCGGGACATATCAAAAACTTACTCATATTTAATACACTACTACAGAGTCACCAGTAATCACAAGAACCAAAGTTGTTAGATGCAATACGGTGCCTCGTTCACAAAGACTTAGCTCCTTCGAAGGCACGTTTACATTTATTACGTGCAACCAAGAATAGGCGTCTGTTGTGATGTGTACTGTCATGCTGGTAAAGCCGGAAATAGTGGTCTTTGTGGGCTATAGCGGCAGAACATGCTGGTGTATAGCATGGAGAAGATTGGGGTTTAACCTGAGAAGGAATGAAAGCATCTATACCGGCTTTGACCCAAGAGGAAAACTCAGTGGCGCAGTTCTCAATAGTAAAGGAAAAATATCAATCCAAGGAGCGTCTAGAAGAAAGTCACGAAGAGACTCTCAGTCAGCATGCTGGTAACGGACATAGGTCTTATGAATCGGAGGTATTATTGGAACGGAATCAGTAGATAATACTACAGAGGAATCCGTGTTACCAAGAGGACAGTGTTACGAAGCTCGGCAAGAGCTTGGAAAGAAATATAGTAAAGAAGCCTATTGCTCAGATTTGCTTGGGAAGTCGCAGCCACTGACTAGTCTGTTCACCAAAAAGTTGTCAAGTTAAATCATTATGGCCATGGAAGAAGAAAGAACCGGTAAACCATACCCTAAACAGAGAACAAGGGACGATTCTCTACTTCTGGGTTAGTCTGTTGAGTTCACTTACACGCAAATGCCCTTCGGAAAATGCATGAATCCGACTCTTCTGTCAATTGCTATTAGTTAAAT
>CAHIKZ030002064.1:217500-272500 GCA_903632075.3 Acanthosepion pharaonis | reverse complement strand
CATTTGCTTGAGATAAAACGTATCAAACAAGAATGGCTTAAATTTTTTAATGTCCTTAAACGAAACTGCACATATTTTAATCACCATAGAGAATCTTTTTAGATTCCATCAGCATCAATGATGCTATAACAATGTAACAACTCATTTTGAATTGGTTTCACGTTTTCCACTTTTTATAAAGTGAAGGATTATATCAATTGTTAGGTCTATTTTAGTAAAGTTGAAGGACTGTGTCGTCTCAGACAATTTTCTTTTTTGAATCCATCTTGGACATTTTCATAAATTTGCATTTTATCCATGAATTGAAAATTGTCTGGGACATCTGGACTAGTGATCTTGCTATATTTTCTTGAGAATTATCGACAAAATTTTCTTTTTTGCAATTTTATTTATCAAATTGAAAATTTTCGAATTTTTACTTTTTCCAATGCCGTGGCGTTTAAATTCTAAATTTTTGTATAAATAAAAAAAAAAATTCTAATAAACTTTTTTCCTTAATGTTTTACACTATGAATTTAATAAGTACAACTAAAATTTTTTAAAACTAGTTAACATCACACAAACGGTTGAATTATATATATATATATATATATATATATATTCTAATAGTTTCTTCTCTCGAATATTTCTTTTTCTTGCCACCCACAATCTTTTTAAAATTTTAATACAACATCAATTACCATCTTCAGTCTTCGTGAAAATTCTTTTTGTCCAATTTTTTTCTTGCGTAAGTAGAGTTTTTCTCATTCTCTTTTTTTCCCCAGTAATTATCGCTGAAATTTTTTTCATGCTTAAAAAAAATCAAAACAAAAAAACAGACATGGCAAATGGAACTAGAAAAAAAGGAAACAAGCGAGAGAAATAACGGGTTCAGTTTTTATTCTAATCACCTGAAGAAGGCTGGAAATAGATTGCCTTTAAAATCCATTATTGTTTTTTTAAGTATCATATTTTTTCAAGATGAGGACAAATAATCCGAATAATGTAAATCTCTCTGTTAGAAATATCCCTTTAATGCATAAAATAAAATGTTTAAAAAAACTAATAAGCGACCCAAAAAAGACACGGCAGATATAAGTATTGTTTTATGTTTAGATTAGGATGGATTAACTAATATATATATATATGAAAATATAGGATATATATATATATATATCGTCAACGTCCTGAAGGTATTTATATATATAACATAGAAATATTTTAAATTTGTTTCTTTTTTATTAACTTTTTTTAATATCACGGAGCTAAAATTAGCTTTCGACATTTTTTTTTAATTGAACATCTTTTCCAAATGTCTTCCGAAATTAAAAAAAATTTGAAATTTGTCAGGAGATGAAAACTTTTAATAACGTTATTTTTCATATACGATACTATGGCTCCCATTCCAAACTTTTGGTTTGACGTTAAAAACTAAGTGTTTATATATATATATATATATATATATATATATATTTCAAAGATATCTTTTTTTTTTTTTTTTTTGTTTTTTTTTTTTTTTTTTTTTTATTTTGAAATTTTTTTTTTTTGTTCAAATATGTCAAAATTTATAAATTTTGGTCCATGTATATAATTATATATATATATATATATATATATATATATATATTTTTATTATATATATATAAATCAAGTTCCAATTCTCTGTACTCTAATTTATTACATTGAATTCGTAAATTCGATCCAATTCATTAAACCTTGAATTTGAGGTTACGATTCCAGTGTTTATAAATTTTACCATTTTCTACTAGACCGAACTCTTTTTAGTTTGTATCCTTGAAAAAATTGACAAATTGAATTTCTAATCTTCTTTCAGTTTCTTAAATTTTACACACACACACACAATACATTGGGCAACACACACAGTTCACATTTCATATATATATATATATATATGTGTATGTAAATTTGTATATATATTTGTGTGTTTTAGATATAACATAACATATTGAATCTGTATATTAAAAATAAAATAATTATTTTCTCTCTTTGATTAAATAAGAAAAATTTCTTCTCTATATATATATATATTTATTATATATATATATATATATATTCGTTTCTATTCAAAATTTTTTGTATTTAGATAACATTTTCAAAGTCTGCAGCCAAAAATGTAAAGCTTTCACAGAATAATAACAAGTACACCAAAAATTATGAGAATCATTATTTGAAAAAATAATTATTCGAAAAACATTCATTCAATTGTAAATTTATTTAAATTTTATTCTTCAACGTTTGAAAGTCAAGTACTGAACTGTTTATCGTTAAATTTGCCACTAATTTTTTAAGACTGTCAATTACCAAATACGTCGTGGAATTTTGACATCCTGCTTTTACTTTTTTTACGAATTCTTTGAAATAAATCCTATTCTTAAAAAAGCGTATAAGAAATTTCCATATTTTGGATGATGGAATTCAAATTTTTAACTATTTTCAATCATCCTTCAATTATTTTATTCGTTTCTAGGTAAATCAGCATTGCTCTCTCAAAAAAGACCACATAATTATTTCAAACAGGTGTTTTAAAAAATTTCCCTCGCGCTCTTGTCCTCTTGAGCAATGCTGATAAATGCGGTGGTATCTGCTAACATCTCATCTCATTCAAAAAAGCCATAAACATCCTACCAACAGAATATCTTTCTGTTATCAACGCGCAGACTGGGATTCGTTCTGTGACTTCCTTCGTGACGCTCCTTGGAATGTAGTTTTTAATCATCCCGTACAAAAATTTGCATCTGAGGTCTCCCCCTGAGTAAAAGCCGACATCGAGGCTTTAATCCCAGTAAGATAATACCAAGTTAAATCGCGCTCATCTCCCTGCTTGCTCTGCCCCTATAGCCCATAGGAGTCACTTCTTTCGTCTGTAACGAAGCGGCATATCTGTTTGCAACAGACGTTCCTTTGTCTCTGCTTGTAATGAGTGCAAGCGTGTCCTCAACGAAGCAAAATTACTGTTTGCTGATAGAATGAAACAACGTACTGCATCTCGCAAGTTTGGTTCTAAATATTACTGGCAGCTCTGCAAGCGTGTGCTGAAGTACAGCAAATCCTCAATCCCTTCTCTATTCAATCAATTCGAAGTCCTGAATGCCTTGCTCGGAAATACTCATCCAACTCAACACTTTTTTTCATCCATTGAATACCCACACCTGATTTTCCCCCCCCCCACTGAACTCTATTGAGTGAGAGATGTGCATAACCCCGTCGATGGTATTAGACATCATCTCTAAATTAGACTCTCATAAAGCAAATGGTGGTTACGGGATACCAGCCGTAGTCCTAATGAAATGGGCCCCTGAACTGACTCCAGTTCTTTCCAAACTCTACAGCTATTGGCTTGCCAATTCTTGCTTTCCAGCCCGTTGGAAGTCCTGCTCTGGCATCCCAGTCTTTAAGAACTTTGGAGACCCTTCTGACCCATCTAACTACCGTCCCATCAGTCTCCTACCACTTCGGCAAAGTCTTCAAGGCTTTAATTAATGCCGAAGTAGATAAGCATCTCTCCTCCCAGGACCTGCTCTCTGATATGCAATATGGTTTCCGCTTTGCCCGGTCTACCGCTGATGTGCTTAAGGTTATACCTGAATATATATATCAAGCTCTTGATAATAACGGTGAAGCTCTTGATAATAACGGTGAAGCTCGAGATATGTCGAAGACGTTTGACAAGGTTTGGTATGCTGGCCTTCTATGTAAGCTCTAGGGATACGGTATTACGGCACGATTATTTGATTTAATCCAATCATTCCTGTCTGACCATGAAATGAAAGTTTTTCCTGAACGGGTTCTCTTCCAGTTCCTTCCATACGAACGCTGGTGTTCCTCAAGGCTCTATCCTTGGTCCTGTTACTGATTTTCATCAATGATCCTCCTGACGTGATCAGTTCTGAAACCGGCATCTACGCAGACGACACTACCATTTACTCCTGTCTCAATGGAAAATTCGGCATTGCTGACGAAGTTAACCTAGCCGTTGGTTTCGAAAAAGACACCCAATTCGTGGTTGAATGGGGCAGGAAGTGGCTTGTAAATTTTAATGCATCGAAAACGAAACAGCTGTCATTTACTCACCATAGAGAAACGTCCCTGCCCCCTATCAGCATGGTTGATGCTCAACTCCACGAGAGCGCCTCACTGCGCCTTCTTGGTCTCGCGTTCTCCACTGGAACAACTACACTGAATCAATAGCTGCTTCTATGGCAAGGAAAGTTGGTTCTCTGTATCGTGCCACAAGGTTTTTCTCGTCTGAGTCCATCCTTCACATTTACAA
Source organism: Acanthosepion pharaonis (assembly GCA_903632075.3). Taxonomy (NCBI): domain Eukaryota; kingdom Metazoa; phylum Mollusca; class Cephalopoda; order Sepiida; family Sepiidae; genus Acanthosepion; species Acanthosepion pharaonis. Next base: position 268,230 of record CAHIKZ030002064.1, on the reverse strand, counting down.
ATTTACCATTCGCACATGCATTGAATACTATTGCCATATATGGTCTAATACCCCCGCTGTTCATCTCGAGGTTCTCGACAAAATCCAAAGACGGATATGCAATGTGATTGGTCCAGTCACTTTCTCACCGACGTAACGTGACTTCCCTTTGTCCTTTCTATAAATATTTTCATGGTATCTGCTCTGACGAGCTATTTTCACTGTTGCCCCGGCTGCTTGAATTTAAGCATGCTACTAGGTTGGCATCTCGGTTCCACCCTTTTACTGTCGAAACAGTTAAATGCAATCGCCTCTTCTACTCCAACAACTTCTTCTCTCGCGCTACCGGACAGTGGAACTCCCTTCCTCTTACTTGCCTCCCTGATAACTATAATATTCAAGAATTTAAATGTAATGTCAATCGACATGTTCTGTTGCCTTGATCCCCGTTCTTCGTTTTATCCTCTATCGTCCCTCTTTTTATCCTTTCCTCACCCCTACCTATACAAAGTCTTTTCCCTTACTCTCTGTAGTCCCTTGCGGAATAGTGGCACCCCGCCTTGCTTGGGTTGAAATGCTGCTTTAAAATATCATTTAGTATAATTGTTCTTTCGATTAATTTTCACTGAAACAGTTTACAATTCGAATAAGTATTTTTCGAATAACTGTTTTTGAATAATTGTTTTCGAACAATTTTCTCGATGCGATACCATCTGTATCTGAACTTTGGACGCTGGACGCTGGCTGTATTGTGGAAGAGTCCAGTGTAAGCAGGCGCTATGTCACGGAGATGCACACGTTTTCCTGTTAAATTAGAACCTTTTGTCGTATCGTGAACCTTCGAGAGATTAAATATTAATTTAGGAGTTGCTGCCTGTGTTAGACGTGACACATTGGTTGCGTTTTGATACTGGCAATAATGGTCAAATGAAGATTCCTATGCCCGTAGATTACACTCGTCAAATCGACACATTGCAAGGACCGTAGCCAGAGACCGTACGGTGCCCACAGCATATGTCAGAGCAACTGCCCATGCAATTGAATACTCACTAGCATAAGCGCCAAATCTGACTTCCATCGAATATGTATGGGACAGGATGGGACTATATCTGACTCGTTCGTTTAGCCCATCTATAACTCTACTGTTTCATCAAGTACAAGAAACATCGTGTTGTATTCATTATCTAAGGAAGATCTACAATTGTATTAATATGGAGTTTCAGTATTGTTGATACACCTCTTATTTTGGAACCTGTGCACGTATTAATCTGTATATATGATACTTTACTGTAATCCATACATATTACCATTACTTTTAATCTTGAGTAAGATTAAAAATATTCATGGCATTACAATTTTAATTCTACACAATACAACTTAGAACATAAATATAGGGAAACATACTAACAAAAGACCCCTTGAAAATGGCTAATGACTTGTCCAAAAGCTCTTGGGAGAATAATCACTACAGGTAGTTGCTACATTCTCTAAGTCCACATAAAAGGAAAACTAAGAACATTAGAAAAACTGTATAAAAACTATTCCATGTCTGTCACATTAAATGAAAAGAAAGATTTCCGACCAAATATACAATATATTATATATATTAATAGCTAGTTACTACTCGTTTCTGAACACTCGTGTCAGCCAGGACGGTTAGCCAAACTCTATTACAGAGGCCTGCTCAACCCACGGAGTCCGCTTGTGGTTTATACTGCAACTATGATGAGCAGACCTTAGTTACAGTTTCTGGGAGAAATCGCAGAATCTGGCGTAATCAATCTTTTGAACATGGCCTCAAACTCAGATTGTTTGAGCAAACACGCTCAAACAATCAGTCACGCTAACTCGCGATTACCTACATTTTATATTTATTCGAAAATAGTGCTCAATATCGGAGATAGAGTATTTATAGATATTAACAATGTCGATTCAACACTGCACGGTTACTGTCAGTGAGGATTATGTCTACGCTCTCTATACCCCTAGCATATATATATATATATATATATATATATATATATATATATGTGTGTGTGTTTACATATATTGTGTAAGATATTTCACATTTCAACGTCATTAGGAAAGTTCATCTTTTTAATCTTTTTAATCATTTCACGCCAAGCAAGGCAATAAAGCCACTAAGCCGCAAAGTGCTACTAGGTGTTAGAAAATATGAGAAAAAATCTTATTAAGGAGAGAGAACAATAAAAGAACAAAAATTAAGAAGACAGAAGATAACGATTGACATTGCATTTGAATTTTGTTGAATTATCTAATTTTTAGCGTTTAAAAAATTGTTTTTCATCTTATCTCCAAATCTATAGAGTAAGGGTTGTTTAGACTGATTGAGAGGGGAATGTATTATTCCAATGTCTTGTTTCGAACTTAGTCAAATTGTGTGTGCCCTCATTTGCGCGTGTATCGATTGGGTTGGTGCATAATTATCAGGCGTTTTTGTAGGCGAGTTATTTCTTAATAAAAATTGCTGTTTTGTTTACTTTTTTTTAAATAACAATATTATTTTATTTTCAGGTTATAAAAATTCGTGTCGATAATCATACGCTCCGGAATAATCATTTAAAAATGTTATTGTTGAATTGTTATGTTACTTTTTTCATAATAAATATTATTTAAAAACGCCTGATAATTATGCACCAACCCAATGTATTTAAAATTCCGTGATTTCCGTTAATCCGTCCGTCCGTTACACCCTTTAAAATATATTGACCAATCCAAAGGTTAGGGAGTACAAAGTACAGTTGGTTTTACAAGGGTGCATAGCTTAGTACAATAAATCTTCATTATTTTGGAGGGAAAATTAAAAGTTTTATTATTTAAAATACAAAAATACTCCCACCATTTTAAAAACAATTTAATGATTGAAATAACAAATACTTATTTAATAAAAATGCAATATTGTTTTTTGCATATCTTTTCTTTAAGTTTTTTTTATATATATTTCATTCTGGCAAAATATAATGCACAGTAGTTGTACTGTAAATATAAACAAATATAAACACAAAAGGGAGAGTAGAGTTTTTAAATCTCGACAAAAATTGTTAGCGATAACTTCAACAATATTAAATACTGTAAGGATTTCAGCATGCGTCAGCGTGATGCAAAAAAATTCCAATACATTATATACGCGAATGTAACACGCAGACGGTGTGTAACAGAGAATCAGGTCTTGTTTTATAATATAAATTAATAAGTAATTATTTACTAATCTTTACTTAGTCTGAGATATAGACTTGTGGTTGGTTACACTACCTGCTCTTCCTAAAATATTAGCAATATTACTTAAATATTACTTAAATATAAGTGTACAATCTAGTTCTAGACTTACAAGTTGAATAAAGAAATCAATGGTCCCTTTTTAATAGCAGTTATGCTTATTGTCTGAAAGTTAATTCAACATCTTCATGTAATAAGTTGTGAGACACTGTGAGAATCAAACTCATTAAACAGTATTATTGGCATGCAAGCTACTCTTGCATGCCAATAATGCCCAGTTAAGCGATTATAATTTTCATTGTCTATTACAATACAGAATTATAATGTTCATTCCCTATTATTTATATTTATTTTGTACATTGAGGTTCACTCTGTACAAGGCTCGGGAGTCACTCAAAGTAGAGGATTACAGAATAAGAAGTGCAGTTTATGCGAATATGTGGGGAAGATAACGGTTAACCCTAGACTTGAACAGGTTAAGATTGTAATAATCGGGAAACATACGTTTGGGGGTCAGTCCTACAGAGTGGTGGTCCGCTGGAAGAAGCTGCTTGATCGGAACTTACTTCTCACCAATAGAATACGGAGGGAATGGGGGTGGCTCGCTACAATGTGAGTATTATGGCGGGTCCTAGCTATGAAATTTAGAACTAAGGAATCATCCTAGAACTTCCCATGGAAATAGGCATAGAGCAGTGAGAGACCAGCGATATTATAGAGAATGGACATTATAATTGTGGTTATACTGAAAGTCCTTGGGTACTTCGACATGGTGTAAAGGTTAACAAGTTGTTCTTGTTAGATAAATTACGGCTGAGTAATAAGTTCGATCCTCACTTGATGCTCCATACTTGCGTCTTTGTGCTGCATTTAAGCCCCCCGACGTAAATCACTATATTGAAAGTACCTGTGACGTATTTTCGAATTTGGTTAGTATTTAGGTGGATGAACGTTTAGAAACACCAGATATGCGAGTTTAAGTCTTGTCGGAAGCCACTTCTTTATTTAATGATCCTTATTAATAACTTACAAGCGAAAGCAATCGGTAAGTTGCAATATAAAGCAACAAGTTGAACTATAAACGAGGCCAAATAAAACTTAGCGAATTGTCAGAATAAAATTTAACATCAGCAATTTGGATTAGTTGTGTAATAATTCCACTGAACAGAATAAAAATGTCTTCACAATGCTTGTTGTGAATGTACGCTCTAGGTGGGAAAAACATTTAACCTACTAAACTGAAAAGTGATTTTCACGTGTCTGGGACGCGTTTTTTTATGTTGCGTTTTTATTTCATATGTTTACGTGTTATATCAAGTAATGGGTGTTGACAAATCCTCGATCCGACCCACTTTCCAACGTACGTATTTATGCGGAATGTCGGTGGCTGGTGCAACAGGGCACACGAGTTCGGATTTCGCTTGGGACCGTTGGTATTTACTTCATACTCATGTCCTTGAAGAAAAGCACGAATCCATTGTTTCCTGTGATCTGAGCTATCGATAGATTGATTGAAAAAGTTCTCGACGATGGCATGCTACGATAGTTAACGGAGTTAATAGAGTTCAATCAGCTCAGAATTCCTTCATTGCTCTTAAGCTTATATAATCTGTCACCCAATACTTGGAGCAAAGAGAGGTATTGTTCTCTGAGATACACTGAAGGAGGAAAAGTTCAGTATGGCGTCCGAGTTATAGTCCAGCCGCTTAACACACACACACACACACACACACACACACACACACACATATATATATATATATATATATATATATGTGTGTGTGAGCGTGTGTGCGTGTATGTGTGTCTGTGTGTATGTATGGTAATTGATATACAATTTGATTTAGTTTTCAAAAAATAACGACACTTTCAAAAATTGATGATACAATGTACTTCTTAAATTACTACATTTACTTTTCTCTTCCCACCTCACCCACTTCCTAAAATAAGTATTCTGACGGTTAGACAATGGAAGAAAGTCGAACAGAGGACTTTTTAGTACCACGTCGTATATTAACATCTTAAAGCTTTATTGATTGAGGTAGTGGACAGTGTTCAAGTCCACACTTTCGAATGCTTATCTTAGAGGCAGGCACATACACACTGATGAAGATCAAAGCTTCGAACAACACATGAGTATTCACTAATTCATCAACACAACTAAATTTGCGTGAGGATATTCGTACATTAAAAAAAAAGATCATTAAATATAAAAGTCACAAAATGTTTTTTTTTATACAATAGATGAATAATTGCTGACTAAATATACAAAATATATATGTAGTAAAAACAGAACCAGTGAATAAACCTATACCAAGGATTTATTGCTCTTTACTTTGACTGCTACTCTACTGACGGATTTTCAAGGTGCTTTTTATACATCTTGGACCTTAAGGGGAGGTAATTGATGACTTATTAGTACAATATATTTCTGAATGTAGGGATTTATCTACGCACCAACTCGAAAGGAATGTAGCACAAGGTCGAGTTTAAATTGGGAGTTCAAACATATATAGACTAGGAGAAAAACTGCTTAAGCTCTACAGATTAAGAAGAAGAATTGCTTCAGGGATAACGACCGCTTTGTTTATGGACATGAGCATGCATTAGTTTTTATAAGTATAAAAAAAATAATAAAATAACATTGATATATAAGACTGTATGTTGTGTATATACATATGTTGGAACAAGCATGGGTAACCTTTTTTGAGCAATGGGTCGCATGATTTGTGTGTCATATATCACAAGGTGGGCCGCACTACTAAAAAGAAGGTAATTTTTGTTGTAGGTAACTCAGCTATTTTCATTATGGAAGATCATATGCGTAAGTATATACCTTAAAAATGAAGGGAAAGCTTTTTATTTTAAATTTTTCTGTAATTAAAAAATGAAGTATTGGTATTATATTATCAGTGATAATAGCATGATTAACACACATCATTGTGTGTGATTTACTTCTGATTTATACATTTGAAAAAAAAAAGTATATTTTATTCTCCAGAGAAAAAATTCTTATGAATATTTCCTGTTTCAAAAGCAAAACATGTTTATAAGTATTATCTTCCTTAGTGAAAATCGTCTAAAATGATGAAAACATTATTTTCACCGAAAGTTTACAAAATTCAAGAAACATTGTACTTAATCATTGTTTATGTATGGGTTTACGTATGAGAGAGTGTGTGAGTGAATAAGTGAGAACGAAACAACAAATTTTAAGAAACGTTATTTTCCTCATGAAATTAAGCTTGACATTCAGAAAGATCAAACGGGCCACATGCGGTTTGCGGTCTGCAGTTTACCCATGACTGTACTAGAACTTCAACATGGAGGACAAATATGAATAGAGTGAAATGGAAAGACGAGTGTGACAAAGGAAAGAAGATAGACACTTTGTAAATATACATATATATATATAGATAATATTAGTGGTAAATATACATACGTATGCAAAATATATAAATACCCATACATGTATATTTTTAGAATAAAAATTCCAAGAGGAAGAATCCAGGTAGAACTCAATGTCCAGGACAGAGTAAGGATATAATAAAAAGGCTTAAACATATATATAAACCTTTATATCAAATGGTGTCTGTTGGTATGTGTTAACTAAATTTAGTTTAGTCTGTCTCAAGGCCAAATGAGTGGAAAGGTGAGCGTTCGCTGACTGTCCATCTACCTGCCTATAAATAAGCATTCAAAAGTCTCGTTGTTATCTGGACTTGAACCACTGTCCACTACGTCGGTCAATACGACGTGGTACTGAAAAGTACTCTGCTCGATACTTTTCCATTGAGCGACCGTCAGAATATTCATTTTAGGAAGTGGATGGAACCGGATACTTTTCAGTTGCTCTTCGTAAAAAGAATACGCACAATGATATACATCAACACATGCATTTGTACGTATACATCAAGGAAGATAGGGCTTTATGATAGATAGATAGATAGATAGATAGATAGATAGATAGATTGATTGATTTACACGAAGACACGCACAATGACACACATTTTCTCTCTTTCTCAAGGCACCCTCTTTAGAATGATGTTTAGTTAGTTTCGTTCATCACTCATTAGTCTAATGACTTCTATTGTGTCTCTGTATCAGACTAAGCTGCGTAAACATGCGGGCGCGCGCGTACACACACACACACAAATACACATGCACATATGAAAAAGAAACAAAGAAAAGCTGATTAAGCATTTTACTAAAATACTGATCTCTCTCTTACTCTTTCTCTCTTTCCTTTTCTCTCTCTCTCTTTATATATATATATATATATATATATATATATATATATATATATATACACGATACACACATATATATATATATATGGTATACACGATACGACACAAAAGTTCTGTGAATTTGAACAACACGCGTGATGCAAAGTTAATAGGAACTATTGTAGACTTCATGAGACATTATAAAAACAGCAAGCAAAATGATAAAGGAAACAGTGGAAACTAGGTGTTAGGCTAAGCAAATTTTTCATGGTGATTCCCCGAAGCTTTGGTTTGCATTTCTGAACTTCTACTTATCTATCAATCTCTCTCACTATATATATATATATATATATATATATATAAGAATTAATAAATTCATTTTTAATCCAAATTTTTATTACTTCAAACGTTATTGTAGTAGACGCACTCTTTTTTTTAAAATTTTTTTTTACTTTAAACAGTGTATATTATGTGCATCGGCCTGCATATTCCCGAAATCTTAAATTAAACGTTCCCTCCGGATTTCTCGAATACGAAGGTCGATATACTTAATACACTCTGTTTATAGTAAAAATAAAAATGAAGACGTCTATTTTAAAAATGAGTATTCGCTATAATAACGTTTAAAATAATATATATATATATATATATATATATATATATATATATGAACATAGAGAGGCAAACAGAGTTCATTAAACTAGAATAGTTCTGAGCAGATTAAGTTGTGCAGTTATAAAGTTGAAAAGACTGAGATAGTCCGATTGCTAGACATAGATAGATAGATAGATAGATAGATAGATAGATAGATAGATAGATAGATAGATAGGAGGGAAGGGACATAATAGGATGAGAAAGTCGATAATCATGCAATAAACATAGAACCATGCAAAAAAAAAAAATGGGAGAGGGAGGAGAAGAAGGAGGAGGAGGATTCTGTGACTTTTTCCCTATTATCAAAAATTGGAATATTTAATTAACTTTCAGATTGATTAAAGAAAACTTTCTTGATATTTCATCTCCTATTGCCTTAATATAAAAAAAAGGTTTGAACTCGTACATAAATCTTTAAAGATTGTTAAAAGTTAATTTTGAACTTACTTTTGAGTATTTCGGTAAAGTCAACAAGCAAATAAATTAAAAATCGGCTTTGCGTCTTCAGTTGTATAAGAAACGGTTGAGCTTCAATTTGGTGTCCGGATAATTTTAATGCAAGTCGCAATAAGTAACAAAAGTATAAGGTTTCTTTGATTATTTTTCTCCTTTTATTTTGTTACACAAATACTTTGCTGATCATTCATATTTTCTTGGCAATTTTGAAATCGATGTTACGTAAAATAAGTTCGAGCAAATAAATTTTTCTTTATAGATGGAGGAATGACTTCAGTCTTGTCCTAATTTTTTTTTAATTTAAGTTTTTATAGAGAACCTTGATTTTGTTCGTTTCTTTTGCATTTTTTGTCTTTATTTTTGTTTTCCTTTTTTATTTTTATTGTATGTTTTATTTTCTTACCCAAATGCTTTCTCTCTGACTTTTTGATTTTTTCATTTACTTTATATATTTTTTACTGTTTTGTCTTGACGTTCTGAATTAAAAAAAAAATAAAAGCAAAACACATTTTTGCTATTTAAATGTTTTTGCTTGTTTGTTTGCTTTCTTTTGTTATTTCATAAAAATACTTTCTTTCATTCCTTTTCTCCGTTCTTTCTACGTTTTTCTTTAAATTCGTCTAATATTCTGGTCATGCCTGTGTTTTCGTACAACTTTTCTTTATATCTCTCTCTTCTCTTAAAAAAAAGACTCACTGGCTTCAGTTCCTGTCAGCTGACAACAGCAACTCAGGGAATATGTTCCTTTTCAAATGGTGAAAAATCAAAACAAAACAAAACTGTGGATATCGAAGCAGTCAAATCGGAGAAATGACTGACCAATGGCAAATAAAAATGACCAGGTAAATGGCCCAGGTAGTGACAAGCAGACTGTCTGCTGTCACTGTCATTTACGATAGCTAAGAGAGAGAAAGAAAGGGAAAGCTGAATAGATAAACGACGAGAATTTTGTGTGAATGAGAAGGGATGAGTAGAAGGCAGCGGAGAGTGATAATTAAGCGGTAAATAGTGGGGATGGATTCGTTTGATAAATGAAAACAATGAGGGAGCGGTGAAAAAATACCGCAGAGGAAAGCAATAATAAATCCCAGAAAATTAAAGTGAAAAGTAACGAAGAAGATAGAAGAAAGTAAAGAAAAGGTGGTAGGATGTAATACATAGTTGCTTTTAAGCGATTTGCTCATTTACGGTTCATATGGGCCAAGGACCAAAAAAAAACCTATTCTCTGTAATCCTTGTGTAATACAGGCGTCAGTGTACTTTGAATCTCTCCTCTTTGGCTTTTGGCTCGATGAGGAAAAATTGCTAGAAGGTTTGCATTCCCTGTATCAGGTTATGCTCCACTGGACAGATAAAATGGAACAGATGCAATATCTATATAATATATAAAAAATAATCTTGTATGTATGTTCCCAAGATACAGCTTAAATGATACATAATACACCAATGTATGAACATATTGCACCTTGAATCCCTGCCGATTGAAGTTAAAAAATTCAATAAAATTATACAAGGGGTTCTTGAACTAGAGCCGTTTTCTCTTTTTGCTACATTTTTAAAAGGATATTCAATATTTTTTCTATACACATTCTTATATCATTCGGCGTATATAAACAAACGCTTGCATATTGTATCCCAACTATGTGTTTGAAAAATAATAACCTTTCATAATACTTTATAACAACATTATTAAAAAAATTTTAATATAATAAAATATATATTTATACAATTCACTACACTACATTAGAACTTTTTTATAAACAGATATCGGCTGTTTAGCAACTACTTGATAGGAGAAGAGGCTATGTGGGTGTGTCATTGTAAAACCTAATCTGTATGGCTGGAAAATTGTGTCACATGACTTGATGGTAAATAAATAGACACATGCTAGTTTGCTGCCCTTACGTATTTTGAAAAACGTGAAGAAGAAATATGTTTGTACAATAAAAAATATAATTATTATTTTGATAAAAACTTACTTTGGAAAATGAAACTAAGTGCACAAAAAGGAGGTATACATACTTTATGTTATTTCAATAAATAGTAATCTCCCTAAGCAAATGATTGCTGTTTGTTTTTTGATTTTTTAAATAACCTTCACCTTTGAAATTTTGAACATGTCAAAATACATTTTCACCCCGGGACTATTATTACTTGAATGGAAAGGCCTTTTTAATATCTGTTTGTAATTTCATTCTCAAAAAAGTAAACTTTTTCCTGCACGGCAATGTTTGCATAAAAGTAATATTTCAAATTAAAGCTACGTTATAATTCTGGAACACTAATAGGTCTATGCCATTCTTTTATTGTTAATTTATTGTTAGTTCTGAAAGTATGTTGTTTGATATTTCACGTCTATAATTGGATTTCCAACTGAATTTCATAAGAAAAATAATTTAAAGCAGCGAATATACAATTGATTGTCTAATTGCCAAATATATCTACACTTATCATTTCGTATCATGGACTGCTTTTAAAAGGATCCTAACAGGTTTATGGATGACTAGTACTATATGCTGTTTCATATATTTAGCGTTTCTACTATCAGTAGATTTTAGAGGCAGTTTGCTGCGATACAACTATTCTCTGTATTTATCAACTTCATAATTTTCGCATTCACAAGGAAAGTCTTGATACTTGTCAATATTTTAACTTTTTTCTTTGTCTAAAATAAATTATTCCGTCCTCTGATCTATTTGTTTGTCAAAACGCCAAAGTATTTGTTCCCCACTAATCTTTTGTTTAAGCCCATACCATTTGCTTCCTTTATTGAACTCAGTTCGTTTGCATAAGTCTTAGTCGTATTCTCTTTTGTCTAATTTGTTGCACTTACTAAAACAAAATGAATATTTCTTTCATGGTTTAATAACGTTTACTAATTTTGGAGTACTCTTTATTTTTATCAAAATTCATTTAGTCGACGAGAAGTGATGGCAATAATTATTTTATCGCGTTTAAGATGTTCTCTGTTCAGCCTTGCCTAGGTCATTTAATCCTCAAGACGTTTTGGCTATTCTTTATGCATTTTTAATTTTTGGCATAAGTCTTATTTCTTTTTTTTTTTCTTTTACTGGAAATTTTTATTGTCGTTTAAACAATTAATCTTAAGACAACAGTAGACAATTGGAAAATAAATATGGCTTTAACTTTTTTTCCTTATAGCTTGTCTCTAACTAATGTTTGTGAAATAACGCCACAATCTCAAAGCATGAAGTACAGGGTAATTGAAAAATAACTCTCTATTTTATGTATGATGGACTCTCCCGTCTGAATTTTTACAAGATGGGAGAGTCCATCATACATAGCAGTTACTTTTCAATCACCTTGTAGTTAATTTATCTTTCTCTTCAGGAATTGTTTACTAAACTTAGCTTGGTTTGATGCAAATCCACAATTATGGGACACCTAACGAGAATCGAACTCACTACTCAGGATCAAGGAGCCCAGACGAGGCTACTAGCCATTAATTCACCGGGAGCTGCCACTTTCTTCAGGACTTATGAACAACTATTAAAAAATTACAAAATTTGCAAAGAGGAATTCTTTCTTTTTATAAAATATTTAAAACATGCAAAATTAAATACTATTTTAACTAGTTTCGTATTTACTTGCTGTATAATGTCAAATGTATTGAATATAGATCGAAAGATTGTGTTGCGCCAGTCTTAAGTGGGAGTAGTGTTTATATTGGAATCCAGCTTGGAAAGTGGTCCGCTGGCCACAGTGGAAAATATACAACACTTTTATCCACAAAGCAAGCAATTCGTTTGTGTCTGAGAAAATGTTTTTTCATTTAGACGAATAGAAACTTTTTTTTTTAGTTGAAAAAAAATCAAATAGCCTGAAGGATATTTAGGAAAAACAATATCAACCCAAAATACAGTATATTTCAAAAGTTCTCGCACAACTGTGCACAAAGTTATTCAGACAATGTTAATTTAGTTTCTGATTTAAAGCTCACACATTCTAAATAGAATACAATGATTCAGTAGTGAATGGGATAGCTTCAAGCAATGAAACGGGAGCTGTCCGATGTCTTAAGCAGCCAAATAGATAAACACTTCCATGCGAATAAATTAATCCTTAACATAAATAATATGAAACATAAAATCTGTTATTATGTATACACGCATGCGTATCAAAAAGCATTTTGAAAATAGCTTTGATAACGTTTGTATAAAAGAAACTATTTTTTTTACTTTTGTAGCTGTTTACGGATTTGTCAGCTTATTTCAAGTATTTCAAAATTAGCATTCATATTCAGAAATTGAATTCACAGTGTAGTAAAGATAACGATCTTTCAGTGAATTTTAGCTTTGTGCCACATTCACCTTAGGCTATACATTCTTTAAATTTAATAACAGTATATACATTTTAGCATAAAAAGGACATAAAATATAATAATAAAAAGGTTTTCTTTTTGCAAAATTTAACATTCATACCAGCAAAAAACGGCGTGTAAAAACGATGGTTTTTCTCTTGACGCAACTCTTACTGTATGGTCCCTTAGCAATATTATTTTAAAACGCTATGTTTAGAATTTTAATAACAAAAACTTTACACACGCTATTTAGTTGCTAGATTGTTTATTTACAAGATTATAAAAATATGAGAACCAGTTACGATGTAATATTTAATATTTACCATTTTATAAAAAATAAATATGAAAACAAATCTTTTATTCAAAAATATATAAAATTTAAAAAGTGATAAAATATGTGAACCAACTACAATACAATATTTATTATTTACCATTTTATAAATAAATAACTATGAAAATAATTGTTATTCAAAAATTCATAGAAACATCTGTGAACTATAGAACAAGAAAATTTAAATAAACACGATTTTACCGAACATTATACATTTTATATTTCAATTTATTTCCGGTTTTTAATTTTTCAATTATTTTTTGTATAATCGTGATCTAGAATCAAGGATGCCTAATCAATAGAAAAATCCAAAGTCCGAAACCCCAGCAATTATATATCACACCCCACCCCATCTACTGAATTTTTTTTTAATCGTTACCAAATTTTCTAAAAATGTACATCAAGTGTGCCTAGAAAATCCGCAGATAGATTACCTATAGTCAACAAAGTGTTGTTTGGTGAAGAATTCTTAAATGAAGAATGGAAACTAAGCAACTTGACCAAAGCAATTGGCGAAGCCGCCGAATTGTGTGCTTTGGAATGGTTAGCGAAACATCGGCTAATTGCCAATCAATTCGAAAATTCACATTCATTTTGTAAATAAACAATGTAACAATTAATATTCTAAACAATATTTTAAAACAATAAACATTGCCGAGTGAGTCAAAGATGTGTGAAACTGATACAAGTAATCGCTTTTTCACTGTTCAAGTCGCTGCCAACTAAAAACAGCACAACGTCCCAAAAACGAACAAATTTGGACGTACTACGAGATTGGCAAATAGTTTAATCATATTACTGTTGAAACAGCTAAATGATCTTGCTTCCCTGCCATCTATGATCTTCAAAAATTTAAAAGCACCATCAATCATCATCTTCTGTCTTTCTGAATCCGTTTCTTTTATTTTCCTTCTCCTCCACTAAAGTTTTCTCATTCTCTTTTCACTATCAGTCACCCCTAGCATCTTAATGGCATTGTGTTGTAATGATTAATAAAAGCTCTTTATATTATTATATATCAGATGTCTTTGTGCAATCTATGGAACATAGATATAGATTTTTTACTCTTTCATACTTATAAGATCTGATAGCATTCTCATAATAAAAAGAGCATTTCGTGTGCCAGTGTCGTGTACAAGTCATACTGTTCTCGTTCTATTTCCGGCCTAATTTTGTTACGAGCACTGTTCATTTAAATCCTGATTAGCAGAGCTGATTGCCCGATGGAGTTCACATTAAGTAATACCCGGTTTCTTTGGTAGCATTATGAAATTAATACTTTTCTTTAATAAGATTTCGCGAATATTTCAGGCCGGTAGACGAAAAATAAATAAATATATTCTTCAATAAATAAATGGAGCCTCTGATCAAATATGAGTATCCATTAAAATTAACGTTTAAAGTGATGAAAATCTGTTGGATTGATAAAAATCCATTATCTAAGTAAGTTATATATATATATATATATATATATATATATATATATATATGAGAGAGAGAGAGAGAGAGAGATAGAAAGAGAGAGAGAGAAAGAGAAAGAAAGTGTGTGAAGGGTAAATTCTCGCCATTTTATATTTTTAATTTCGGGCATACGCGTTGTTTGTTTGTCGACTGCACAGTATAGTAGGGACAGTCAGACACCGTCTGTGAGAAAAGAGCACCACTACACCAGAAATTTGGAAACTGCTTACTGTACTGCTTGGAATTCGCACCGGAAGCTGCAATACGAACATTTCAGAGTGTTTGGATTTCAATATGAGGACAGTGCAGAGGATTCGGAAAGAATTGAATGAGTATAATGGTGATTACAAAGATGCTTGGAATTATCACTAATAATGGCAATGTTATGCATCAATTCGTCTTCCCACATGGCCTCAGACTCAGCACTGGGTCCCACATCAAGTGCCTTGAGGAGGTAGCGCTGCCTTGAGTCAAGAGGGTGGCTCCTGGAAGAACCTATGTCTAGCAAAAGGATTCTTCACTATGACACACAAGCAGGAGAACCCAGTCAAGGCTGTCAGACAATTTCTGCGACCACATCACCCCTTATATCGGGCCATCTAACTCCCCATACTGCAACCCGTTCATTAATATGTGCTGGGCACAGTTGAGCGAGAGACCAACAAAACTCCTTGAAACACCAAAGATAAACTGAAGGCAAGGATTATGGCAGCATTCGCCAACTTAAACAAGGAGATCATTCAGAAGAGATGCAGGAGATTCCGAAGTCGTCTGGAGGCCGTGGTTGAAGCCAATGGTGATTTTATTGAATAATTTTACTCTTTAGTATTTCAAGATATTTTGTGTAATTTTCGTAAATACATCTGTTAGAATGAGATGTCAGTGTTATTTTCATTTTTGCGTAAATTAGACAACAAATTATACATTACCGTCTGTACACACACACACACACACACACACACACACACACACACACACACACACACATATATATATGGTTAATACAAATATGAAATAACTTCGTTGTTTGATACTATATTCAAATACACACGTATATATATATATATATATATATATATATATATATATACATCATTAAATAATATATACGAATAAATTTATTTTATGTAAATTTATTTAAATAAATTAAATAGACACCATTTGTCTTATTATTTAAACTATGAAATATGTATGAATGAAAAATCCATAACAAAATGATTTTAAAATTTATATATATATATATATATATATAACTATATATATATATATTGATATAACATTGTATTTGTTATTCTAATATCCCTTTATTCCATAATAAATAATACATTCAAATTCACATAAATATAAAATTAAAAAAAAATTAATCAAATTGTCTGACGATCGCAAAATCGTGAAACAAAATTCACTTAAACTCACATCAATCCAAAATTTGAATATTTAGTTAATCTCTGATATTGAAAGGTTTCAAAATAAAATACAAAAATTATTTAATATATATATATATATTTATATATATATATATATATATATATATATATATATATATATATATATATATATATATATTACCCACTTTTCAGACACACACACACATATTTATATATATATGTGTGTTAATATATTAAAAAAAGGGATTAAACATCAGCCTGTTTAAATATTTAAATTGATTTTGTTTAATGCATGAAAATGTTTGTCGCCGATCTAAAATTCTTGGATTATTTATTGAGCACGCTTAAATCTAAATTTAGAAAATACCTTACAAATTTATTTTATATATATATATATATATGTGATGAAAAATGTGTGTGTGTTTAATGGGTGTTTTGTAAAAAATAAACATGGTATATTCAGACATTAATTCTTTTTTTTTGGACATATGTTCTTTTATTTATCGGAAATATATCCGAAAGATATATTGGGCAATAATTTTGATTCAATGTTCATATTTGCCTTTTTTGTCAATATAAGGCAAATTTAGAAATAACACTGATGAAAGGTAGAATGTTTCAATTTAATTGTTTGTCCGTTAAAATAAATCATTAAATTGAAAAATGAAATATTTTTGAATTTCTTTTCTTTTAAAGTCCGGAAACGAAAAGAAAAAGCGCTGTACAAATATTAAAAACGGAATGTGCCGTCTATAGAGATGGTAAAAAACTTTCAAACAAATGCATTGAACATTTAATTTTCAGAGATGGAAATTTAATTGAAGACTGGAAGAACGTTCTTATTGTAAAAAATCAAAAGTCGTTGCCAATAAGCAAATCTAAACACCAATATGAACTAATACAGGTCACACTATACGGGCCATCGCACAGATGCTTCATGTCATTTGATCATTGTAAGGCATTTGTAGACGCTTGGATACGTGAATCGCTACGATGTTTCGGTGCCTCACGATTTAACGAAAAAAAATGTTAATGGATCGCATTTTAATCCATGCTAAAATGTTCTCTGCTCTATGCATTTCCAAAACAACCAACTTATTCAATAGAACTATCAATTTTTTGAAAATGGATTGTTTATAACAATGAAGAACAAAAAATGTTCCTGGTTGAAATTAAATTTTTTTTATAAAAATGAAAAAATTGGTCTTTTCTAAGAAGATGATGCTGCATATCTGGTGTAACTATAAAAGACATTGTATTTAAATAAAAATAGAACTCTTGCTTCTTAAATGATATTTAATTCAAACTGTTTTTTTTTTCCTGCAATTTTTTTTAATGTGTACAAGGCCCGATTTGATATTAAATAGATTAAAAAATGTATAACACAATGCTTGGATATGTGTGAAAAACAACGGATTAACCTTAAATATTTTTTTTTCATTGTAATGATTGAAATAATTAATCTCTGAGGAAAAAGACCAACAAATTGTTTTGAATATTGGAAAAATATAACAGTTCGAATAAAATTTATTCTCATCAAAAGATATGAATGAATTTATGAAAATTATATTTATTTGCATATTTTGATCCGTAAATTATTCCATGATGGTAAAGAACTGGTGGAAATTATAAGGAATATAGTTCATCTGAACACTCAATCTTAGCTCCTAGGTGGGGCGGAAAATATTTCATTTTTTCACAAGGACACGGAAATAAAACTGGCATATGTCCATATATGACAGTAGTATTCCATTTTCGACCTGATCTGGCTCTTGTAAAAGTGTATCAATAGCAAAATAAAATTTTTGCAGGATATGAACATTTTCCCAGGATCTTTAGCGATGGATAGTATGTACGACTTCCAAGACTTTCTAAATTGAGTTTAACCAAATAGATTCTCAATGTAAAAAAATATTAAGATAAATCAGACAAGGGGTTACTGCCAAACTCTGGTCATCTAGGGCTTTGGAGGAGCACCCATATATCGTTGTATCATCAACAGATATCTTCACAAAAATTCAGTATATTTTAGGTTGATTTGATTTATATATAAAATACATAGTGGGTTGGATGATCGAACCTTTTATATCGCTTATATACCATCCAGAATCAACTGGTCGTTAAGTGTGGATATTCAAAGATGACCTACCTGTTAAAAAGGACTTTATAACAAGACAAGAATTTTCTAGTGATTTTTTAGCCAGATATTAATTTTTTAACCCTTTTTGCCACACATTTTTGTCTTTGAAATATCTAATGAGATCGTCCTTAAGATGTATTTGTTGTAAAGTGTCTTACTAATTCTATTAGTAATCGCAGTTAGGATATCAGCAATGGACCCTGACTGAACCGATTAAAGGCATCAATCGATGAAAAGGAATTGGCCAATCAGAATAATGTCATCTTTCATCAGGGCAACGCCAGACTTCACACCTCTTTGAAGACTCGTTTTGTATTGGCACAGTTTGACAATTTTTTACATCCAGCGTACTTTTCAATGATTATTCTTCTTCAATTATTTTTTAATTTTTATATATTTTGAGACACGTTCTTTGTTCCTTTTTAACATGTTTTGATAAAACATCATTATAAAAATTCACATTAATGGGATGAACTTCATTTCTCTGGAAGCCTATAAAAATTTCTCATATCAGTTCATCACATAGAAAGATGCCAAATTCTAAGAAAATGAAATCCTGAATCAGCCTTTGGATAAAACAAATTTTCCTGTAATAAAAAAATAATTACATATTTTTTTTTAAATAAATCTATCTGCAAATATTTCAATACCGCCTTTGAAATTCACTTAAAAAAGGCTATGAACTTTTGTTTTGCCACTGCACACGCACGCACGTGTATATATAACTAGCAGTAGAGCCCGGCGTTGCCCGAGGATGTAACAGTAAGAGATAGATCAAGTATCGACCATCATAAAGACTGAAAAATAAAATTGACAAAGATTATTGTTTAAGGTTGACGGACACGCATGTCTTAATTAGTTTTTTTTTTTTTTTTGGTCAAACCCAAATTCAAACAAAAACATTGTTTACAATCGTTATGAGTCTATCGATTGGTGAATAGAATTTTATTATAAACAATTGTCTTGTAAATGGAATTTTTAAAGCATTCTGAATGTAAAATAAAGAAAAAAAGTGTGCAAGACAATAAGAAATACTACCTGCCGAAAAAAAAAAAAGTGGATGTTTGTTTTATCGGCTGAAAAATGTAAGAAATCCGATCCCATATATAAAAACACACACACACACACACACACACACACACACACACACAAACACACACCTGGGTTTTTTTAACCTAAGTCACTCCACGGAATCGCTAAAACATAGAGCATAGTCTGATGAAAAAGACGCCAAAGTTTATGAAAACAAAATTTTATCGTCAAAATGCTTATGTTTTTATGAAGAGGATAGACTAAATTTTTTTTAATTATTTTTAAAAATTTTTTCCATCTTTTTAGAATATTCTAAATTTTGATTTAAAAAACCTTGTTTCTCTTTGTCGCAACAAGGGGTAGTAAATAACATAGATAATTTTTAGCGCGTTTTTTTTGTATTTACACACATTAATTTGGAAAATCTTGCAAAAATAAAAATAATTGTCAGATGTTAATGAAACTTTCAGAAACTATTCACAGATGATCGAAATTATTATAAATATGTTTTTTTTTTTTAAAGTCATGGCAGAAATATTTTTTTTTATATTTATTAACACCCCCATAACTAATTTTATGAAAAACTCTAGAAATTCGAGACCATCGGTTTTAGTGATTACAATAGTTAAAAAAGCACAAGGCTTTGAAGAATGCAAATCATGTTTTTTTTTTTTTTTTTTTTTTTTTTAACAACGTACCTGAAAATCAGCTGTGAATTGTAACATACAAAACTCAATAAAACAAATATATTATTTAGTTTCAAATGCTTTTATTTGTTTTAATTTGTTTTTATGAATATGGACAATATTTTCTGAAAGCAAAAAAATTTTTTCAATGAAAATTGAATTTTTAATACAATTATTTCTTATTTCTTTAATTTTAAAAAAGATTTTTAAAAAATGTTTAAATTGAATTTTAAAAAATATTTTAACATTAGTTAAAAGCAACATCAACCTTTCAAAATGTCCGTGTGAGATTGTCATTGTCTAGCGCTTTGAAAAATTGTATAATTTGGACCAATCAGATTAGCCATGGTAATTAAGAAATGTAATTTTTGTGTTTATAGTCGGACAGTAATTATCAAGTACGGAAGACCAACCAGAATACAATTTAGTTGCATTATTTGAGTTCAGCATTGTTCTCCGCTGTTAAGCCCTTTACTTTTTGCGAAACACGTATGGAGAAGTTAATTTGAGTTTTCAATTTCAACTGAGAAGGGTACCTACAAGTAACAGTATCATCTTATGAAATTTAACTACTGCTAAACTTTAATTTATATGATCTTATTTTTATATTAATCTCAGTTATGACATTTTTCCATAAATGAAATATCAAAATTAATAATAAAATGAATGGAAATACAAATAACACAGTAAAATGTAATAAATGTACATAAAATTATAGTATTTTATGTAAACTTCTGATAAAATTTCATAAGAAAGGTACCTAAATTAATTAGATACCTTTTTCTTATGAAATTTAATCTCACTATTAACAGTCTTATTTTTTAATTTCTTTATATTTTCCATAAAGCATCGTAAACGTAAAAATGAAAGCTAAAAAAAAAAAAAAAAAAAAAAAAAAAAAAAAAAAATTAGAGCGCTGAAAGTTTTCCTTAAAAGTAACAAGGTAAATAATTTGTTCACTTAAATAATTTCACTTCCTTCCATCCGTAGAAAGAATTATCCTCCCGTAAGTTATCTAAACGTCATGAATGTGCCTTTCGTCAATCGTCAAGCGACGCGAAAGGTTATGACCTGCTTTGTTTTATTTTCAAATTACATTTTTTTCGGCGCAGAAGCTAAGTTAAGCTTGGTTCAAAAATATTTTAAATAAACAGTATAATATCTGTTTTTATTAAAATCAGTTTTGAAAAAAATGATAATTGATTTTTAAAAGAATATCAAATTAAGATTTTAATCTTTTATCAAATCGAAAAAAATGATTGAAAATTTAAAATGATTATCTGTCCTTTTTTTTTTTTTGACAAAAAAAAAATATATTTTTAACGAAAATTTCAGACGTGCTAGGAACGATTAAAAAATGTAAAAAATACCCCAAAAAATACTTTGATCTTTCCTCTTTAATAATAATATGAACATTAGACGATAAAATTTTGTTTTTGTCAAGTTCGGCGTCTTTTTCATCATGCTATGCTCTTTTGTTTACATTTTCGTGGGTGAGTTGTCCCCCTTTCATTCTCACGATGTGTCTTAATCGTGTTTTCAAATTGATTTTATTAAAAAACAACTGTATTTTTCCCATTTTTGGTCCCGTTAGAACCACCACAAGGTAATTTTATGTAGTCCTGTGAAGTTATGTTGAAATCGGCTAAAGAATGTAGAAAATTCGATCCAACATATAAACGTTACAGACACACACACACACACACAACCTGCGTTTTATAATAAGTAAGATAATAATAATAATAATAATAATAATAATAATAATAATGGGCTCTCCGTCGGTTTCGACGTATGAGGATCTGACAGCTTACTTGATTCATAAATTTTGTGCGATAATCTTAAGTGGCATTTAAGACCCGCTAGTGATTTACAAAGTAGGCCACATATGGAGCAAGCGTGAAATATATATATATATATATATATATATATATATATATATATATATATATATATTAATATATTAATATTAATACATAATATATATATTAATATATATAATAATAATTAATATATTAATATTAATACATAATATATATATTAATATATTGATATTAATATATATATATATATATATATATATATATATATATATATATATTTTTTTAACGCTTGCTCCATATGTGGCCTACTTTTGTAAATCACTATGGGTCTTAAATGCCACTTTATATATATATATATATATATATATATATATATATATATATATATATATATTAACGACAGATCGATATGTCTGTATATAAGCGTAATATGTGTGAATGTTCCATACAGGCACAAACAAATAAGATAGGTATGTGGTTACTAAGATTTTTACAAATATACAACTGTAATGATATCTGTGGGAGTAAAATGATTTTAAAACACTAATCTCAGAGGTGAACAAAGCATGCATACCTGACTTAAAAAATTAAATGCTTGAAACTATCTCTCTTTCACTCTCTCCCTCTCTTCCCTTCCCCCTCTCTATCCCTCTCTTTCTATATATATATATATATATATATATATATATATATATAATTTCAAATGCAATATTTAACAGATACACTGGTTCAGTTATACAACTGTTGCACATGCATGTTATCATTGTCGTAGTTTAAACATTTTAAAAGCATTAACATATATTTGTGACGTTACTTTAATAGAATAAGCATATAAAATAGAAATATCAAAGGTTAAACGCATTGATGAAAAGCGATGACACTCAGTGACCTTTCGTGAACTTCTCAAAACTAATAACTTTGAAAATGACAGAAAATGTTCGAAACGTACTCTGTGGGAATTCATATTCTTCTTAGAATAAGGAATAAACGTTCCTCTCTCTCTCTCTCTCTCTCTCTCTCTCTCTCTATCTATCTATATATATATATATATATATATATATATATATATACAGTGTAACCCGGATATAAGAGATCCGGATATAAGAGAAACCCGGATATAAGAGATATTGGTCCCAAATTAGAGCCTGTGTTAATGTATATAAAGTAGACTAAACCCGGATATAAGAGAAACCCGGATATAAGAGACTCTTCTCCGGTCCCGACAACTCTCTTATATCCGATTTATATATATATATATATATATATATATATATATATATATATATATATATTGTATGTGTGTTGGAGTGAAAGAGAGAGAGAGAGAGAAAAGTTCAGATGAGAATCTGTCCGAATATATAATATTATAGACAATTGATATATATATATATATATATATATATATATATATATGTGTGTGTGTGTGTGTGTGTGTGCATATATACATATATATATATATATATATATATATATATATATATATATATATATATACCTACCTACCTATATATATATATATTTGTATTAAAGGCAGCAATTCCTCCCTAATGCATGTCTCGTTAGAAATGGTTAGCAAGTTTCTTCTTAATTGAAGCCCTTATCCTAAAATATCTCACCATTTAGCAACATCAGCTATGAATATGGTCATAATGTACTGGCTTGTATACTGTAATTAAGAATATATCTACCTTTCAGCAGCTTATATACCATTTACAACGGCATCTGCACAACCTTTGCAAAAGTTCAATAAAAAATCCTCGAAAACGGCTAATCGATTAGCCGAACACACTCAAATCGAAGAATCATTTCTTCATAGACTAAATAAAAAAAGAAAGATAGTTAAATAGATTTGAACAGACTTAGATAGATAGTGAACAATATGAGATAGATAATGAACATTTTAAGATAGACAGATAGATTGATAGATAGATAGAGATATATGAACATATTGAGATAGATAGATAGTGAACCATCTGAGACAGATAATGAACAGCCTGATATAGACAGACCGACAGACCGACAGACCGACAGACAGATAGATAGATATAAACAGGTTGAGATAAATAAATAGATAGACAGACAGACAGTGAATAATATAAAATAGATAATGCACAACTTGTGATAGATTTGAACAGAGATAGATAGATAGATAGATAGTGAACCATCTGAGACAGATAATGAACAGCCCGAGATCGATCGATCGATCGATAGATAGATAGATAGATAGATAGATAGATAGATACTGATATGTAATATATACTTACAAAACGGATTCCTCTGAGATTATTAGACTTAGTCTAGCGTTCATATCGATGTTATGGTTGCCGACTGGAGCAAGTGTCCGTGCCCGAAGATGAAGTGAAACTGCACAGGATGTTAGTTAACAGAAGAGTGAGTTAGCTATTATGACCGACATATTCATTCGCTATATCGTCACGTGAAACGGGGGTGTACAATTGAAAGAATGTAACATGTAATCAAGCTTATTTGTACTATCGGCAGTCATTATTGTCACCATCAGTAGTCATTTGTCCCACAAACACATACATATATACTGACCCACACGCTCAACTCAATACGTACATGCACACGTGTACACGAATGCAAACATATAAATAAATACATGCACGTACTCACATATAAATAATGACACGCGTATAGATGCAGGTATACACACGCACGCACATGCACAAAACACGTATGTGTATACAGGACTACACTATCAAGCTACAGTGAATTTTAGACAAATCTGAAAGTCTGTTATTAAATAATTTTAACTAATTTTCTATTCAACTAAACCGAACTTTATTTTTCAAAATGTAGTTGTAAAAAGTTCAAATAGATTTATTTGAACTGCATACGGATAGAAAATGGACTCGGTACACCATTTGGGCCCTATGCACCTTTGGCTTTATATAAACAACCTGCGTAAGAACATAGATCTTTTATAAATATCTCTGCAGATGATACAACAGCTGGCAGCTGATCTCTCCTCCGACCTAGCTCAAGCGGCTCAATGAGAGTGAGGACTATCTTTTAACTTTCAATACCCACAAAAAACAAACTATAAACGTCTTACCATCACCGAACAGACGCTGAACATTTACCTATGATGATGAATGATTGTTCTCAGAGAAACCCTCCACCTTGAACGCCTGTTGGAACTCAAGTTTACCCCAGATCTCAAATGGAACTCGTATATACAGACCATCGCTAAAGATGCTGGGAAAATGATCGCTTACTTGTACTGCTACAGTAAGTACCTGACTGTATCTTTACAAGAGCCAGATCAGGCCAAAAATGGAGTACTGCTGCCATATCTAAAGTAGAGCTCTCCAGTCCTTACTTTACAGCTTTGACAGAGTTTAGAAGCATCTTCATGGCCTTGCGGATGATTAATTATTTCCCACTCCACAACTCATTTCCCCCAGACGAAACGTTGCAAGCCTCTAGCTACACTATCGCTATTTGCATGGCAAATGTTCTTTAGTTCCACCAATCCTGACCTTCACAGCTAAGACCCACTATATCATGTACACTGAATCGAATCATCTCCATTTCCTTTATACTCCATTTGTTAGAAAGAAGTTCCACCAGGAAGGAGAGTTTCTTCCCACGAACCGCTGCTTTGTGGAACATTTCCAGAGAGTTAGAAAATAAAAACAAAAAATACTTTTAAAAATGTTCCGGCTTGCAAATGGCATTAAACTTTTCCCTTTTTCGATTCTTCAAAAACATCTTTATTTTATACCAGGTGTTTCAACAACAACCAAGATATGAAAGAGTTTGAAAATCGGAATGTAAAAATACAAACATATTTTTTTCACAAGCGAATATACATCGGAATTTTTTTCCTGCGAAAATCCATAATATACAGTATATTTTATTAAAATTAGGTATAGCAACTACACACAAAACATTCTTTTCTCATAATTTCAGATTATCTTTTCGATTTGTTCACGGTCAATATTAATTTTTTTAATGATATAACACCCACAAGGATTTATCTTTATAAAAATGCAAAAATTAGGAACATCTAAAATTCACTAATACGTATTAACCGCGAGTTAAATAAAAGTAGAAGGAATAAATGAGATGAAAAAATACTTCCACAAAATTTAAAAGTAAAAACAAAAAGATTCAATACAAAGTTCATTCATAAAGAAATAAATGCTGAAAATTTCAACGAATTTGAATAATTCTTTGATTTTTTGTTAAAGTTTTAAGATTAGTGGCGACCCAGATTTTTTGTGTCGAAAGTGAGCATGATTTTACTAGTAACTAATATATATATATATATATATATATATATATATATATATATATATATATATATATATATATATATATATATACCAGTGCTAAATGTGTATAAGAAGAAAAAATTGAAAATATATAAGTAGTAAAAAGTAAATTGTGTGATACCCTTTGAAGAGTGGACAGACAGGTCCGTCTATGGAACTCTTGAGTCGGAATCCTGAAAGTAATATCAATCAGCTAAGTGACACATTTTACTCACATTAATGTTATATATATATATATATATATATATATATATATATATATATGTATGTATGTATGTATGTATGTATGTATGTATGTAGGTATGATCAAAAAACTATCAGGGCTACTACATCACATATAAATCCGCATTTAATCTCCTTCGAACTAGTTGCCTACTGAAGTCACAAACTTTATCGAAGTATTCCCGGAACTCCATTTTGTAATAAATAGCTCTTATCCAATCAGATATCGACTCTACAAGACACTGAATGATTTCGTATGTATTCTGCTGCCAATATATTAAGAGTGGCTCCTTCAGCCTTTTGCACATTACGGACTGCAGTTTCTACAAAGTGAGTTTGTTGGTCTTATCATATAAGTTTGTTATAAGATTGGGATCTGGGGAAATTGTTTGGCAGGGAAACACAATCGGATAGGGTGCATTTTTCTATTGACAGTAAAAGCTTTTATCATGAACAGGTGTACTTTATCTTCAGTCATATTTAAAATAGGTGATACGCAACATGAGTGATAGGATGCAATGCTTCTCAGTAGAACAGTGCCCAAACAACCACACTGTCTTCATTGGCTTATTTCCCCATAGGATAATGACTCATATATACTTAATTTATTTAAGAGAAAGCGAAAATTATCGGAATCGGTCAACTCAACTTAATATAGGAGTAACAGTATGTGAAAATTTATTAGTTAAAACTAATTGATATAGAAGAATCTTAGTCTTGAACAAGGCCATGTGCTTTGAGTATACAGTTAATTTTGCATAGAATTTCTATGGTTTTCTGAATACTCAAAACCCTGCAAAATGTGCGTGTTAGTATCTTTTCCATGGTGAGGTATCCTTTATTAATATTTTCTAAATGTCTTGTAGTCTACAACAAAACCGCAATTCTGGAGAAGTCATTGATCTCTGTGAAACTAACTTTGATATTTTTCCACCACATGAAGTTTAAATGAGCTCACTTGTTGCTTTTTATATTAAAAATAATAAAAAATAAATAATGAATATATCTGAAAGCATTTCTAATTACAAATGCAGTTGAACTTTTTTTGTTCCTTATTACATCGGTTCATTTGTCCGTCTCCAACGAGCCTTGAAATCAGAAACAATATTTTTCAAAAGGTTTCAATTTTAAACAAAAAGTTCGCAAATGGACTTATAATTCTACTTTTACATTCCTCAGTGACTATAGATTTTTTTTTGTATTATTTATATTCAAAAACAATATTTTAATGAGAGGAGACACACAATCATTTACAGTGTGTCTGTGTGGGTTTGTGGAAAGAAGCACAGCAGATATTTTAGGAAAATAGTTTTAAGTGCAGGAAAACGTAACATTTTTATTCTAGATTTAATCCAGAATTTAAATAAGAAGCAAATCAAAAAAACATATTGATCTAAAGATTTTACAATATATTTCGAGTATATTAGGGTATTCAGAAAGTAATTACGAATTTCGATGTTATGAATAGTGGTTCAACCAGCCACGGCAGAACCGAGGTTGAATGATGTAAAAGTGCATCTAGAATTAGTGTATCATCTCTTTTAGCCGACAGTGGGTCGTTTTTAGTTTACTTCAAAGTTTATCTGCGAAAAGTTGCAAAGAGAGCTTTCTTTTGAGAACCGAACACAATTTCCCATCATTCACGGCAGTCTTTTAAACAAGAATGTAATCATTTCGTTTTTGCATCCCATTGTTAAAAGTGATGAAAAACGGGCTTTGCGTGTTAACAGAAAACGAAAAAAAGAACAAAACAAAGAACATCACAAAATGGGAAACAATTTTCAACACCAAACCAGAACTCCAGCCACAGAAATCCGTGTTTTGTAACTGATGGAATAAAAAAGGTATCATTACGTGCTATGGAATATGGAAGACCATCACTGCAGACATTTATTGCAAGTAACTTGGTCGAGTAAATGAAACATTACTTTGAAAGTGTCCTGTTTTAGTAAACAGAAAAACTGTTATACTCCAGTATGACAATGCAAGGACACACTCATTCTGTAAACAAATAAGAAAAGAATAAGATCATTAGGATGTGATTTTCTTCCATATTCCCCATGCTTACAAGATTTAGCTCCAACAAATTTTCGCTTGTTTCAATCACTAGAATCAACACTATATAATAATTACCGTTGTGTTTTTATTTATTCATTTACATATATCTTTCGTGTCACGCTCTATATAATTAGAAAGAACAAAATCAATGTTTATAATTCCCTCAATAATATAACAGGGGATTTAAATAAAAGGGCATAAAATGCCGTAACAATGGCACTGTCTTTAAATTTTATGCCTACTGTAACATATATGGGACAAAGTATATTATAAAACTTTTAACGTCTGGTGTATATGATATATTGCGCAAAGTATATCGTCAGTCCAATAATGCCTATTCTGTTATATGTGTGTACATTAGAAGAAAGATCTAATCACAGACTGTTGTAAAACAGCTTTAATCAAATAATCTGTTTCATTACTTCTACGTTTCTGTAGTTTTATTTGTTCAACCCCTTTCTCAGAAACCCTCGTCTACTAAGTGTTGTGATGTCCTCCCTCTAAAGAGTCTATATTGGACTCTTCCGCCTACTATAAGATTAGTAGGAGAGAAGGTCTTGGGGGAACAGTCTACAGTGAATAGATCGAGTGCTAGTTCATACGATACACTTTCACGTCGTGTAATACTCTTCTGGTGTACTTACTGTTTAATATACGATATATCTGAAAATCTGGTTTTTGTTATTACTTAACCATTTACTTGGTCACAACACTAAGTATCGTCTTATTTCAACGTCGTCTTCAGATAGGCTTTGTCGTGGTTGTTGTTGACATTCTGTGGCTAATCTTTTTCTTTCGAGAGGTGGTTTCATTTCGAATCACTGCCATATTAAACATATAATTTTTTTAAAAAAATGTAAAGATATTGAGCAGAATGCAATTTATATAATGCGCCAAGCGAAATCAATGAATCATAGATAACATTGAACGTCTAAAAAAATATAGTTTTTTTTCTCAACAAATTAAATATATATAGATATATTTGTTTCAGTGTATATCAATATTAAAACTTTCTGACAATTGATGTTTTTTACGGTACGTATACACTTAAATGGTAGAAAATTCAGAAACAAAGAAGTTGAAAGCAGTATTTCAAAGTTTTTAGGGGAAAAATAAGATTTCTTTAAATGTTGAATAAAACATTTACCTTCTCGTTGGGCTGTAGTCATTGAAAATGAAGACATTTTGATAAAGAATATTTAAATAAATTTAATTTTTATTGTTTTTTATACTCTTTCTGGTAAAGTGTAATTACTTTCATAAAACCATAATATAACAGGCTATAAAAATTCTAACAAAATCTTCAAAATTTTTGCGAGCAAATATTTTAATCGTTTAATTAAAAGTTAGTAAAATGAGTATTTAAATTAGCTTAGCATCGTTCTGAAACATAAATTTCACATTTTTTTCATTATATATAATTTATTACCAAATATGCCGTGTTTAATTTAAAAACCAACAGCAAGAAAAAAACCAAAAAAAAAAAAACCAAAAAAAAAACGCCTAAAATTGTTGGTTTTTGTGAAGAGCGTGAATCCCAAAATGCAATTTTACTTAGCGTAGAAATATATCTTTGTAGGGTGCAACAAATTTATAAATGTTATATTTTAGAGAGCAAGATTTTTCTGACAGATCTAGTCTTAAACGTAAATTACGTTAACGAGATGAAAGAAAAAAATCGTCAGAGAAATGAAAAGAAAATCCGAAAAAAAAAAACAAACAAGAAAAAACAAAAACCAAAAAAAAAAGAAAACCAAAAAAAAAAGAAAACCAAAAAAAAAAAGAAAACCAAAAAAAAAAAAAAAAAAAAAAAAACAACAGCAGCTCATTTGAAATTACTTGAATTTGACAAATATTGTAGATGGAGATACTATCAAACATTTCCTACGTCGAAATAATTAATTTAGTCAAATCTCGACAATAAAAAAGTTGACAGCAAAATTAATGAAATGCAGAAAAGTAAGATATGCTCCCATAAATGAATGACTGGTCTCGAACATTAAAATGGTTATTTTCTAAGTCGAATATCAAATTGAACTCCATCCAAGTAACAAAAAATATATATGAATTACTCCGTGATTCCTGATTTAGCGACCAATATACTGGAAAATACTCAGCGGAAAAACAGAGTCTTTGAAGCAATTTTACGAGAAAGCAAATTGTAATTATTTTAATTCATAATGATTGATAATTTAGGACAGACATTCTGTAGTGAGTTTTAGGAGCTGCAAGACTGTGACCTTTCGCCAAACTAATGTAAAATTATTAAATATGAAAATACTGTAAAGAATCCAATCATTAGAAAGGAGATACTACAAAACCATCCTAGGTATCTCCGAACGTAGACCACATCAGAAATGACACAGTCATTAGTCAAGAAACATGCATGGGAGAGGACCTCATAACTATTGTTAAGAAGATGAAGATGAAATGTACCGTATCTATGTACCGTGTCGCCTCAAGGGGTAGGCGATCGTGGATCTCTACAACTTCCTTTTAGCAAAAAAAAAAAAAAAAAGAAGAAGACAGAAGGAAAATAGTCTGACAACTGAGTTCTCTAGGAGTCACTGAGTTCTTTATGAGGTCCTTCCCAGAGACTCAGACATTGGCACGCAATCGAAATATTTGGAGGATGTACTCAACTGCACAACGACTTTTATTATTCCCTGATATCAGATTATTCCTCGATATAGTGATATACTATTGTGTTTAATATTCACTGCGTGCTTCTCTAAGATATCTGCCAGACTAAACTTAAGCTTAATAAACATCTACATTGACAAATATTCTTATATAATAATATTTTGAGTACCTGGCATAAAGTGATGACTAACGCGCTCACCTCGCAAGTTAATACGGACAAGTCTGTTCCTCACCACGTGACCAACAACAACCTTGTGCCTG
Organism: Acanthosepion pharaonis; assembly: GCA_903632075.3. Taxonomy (NCBI): domain Eukaryota; kingdom Metazoa; phylum Mollusca; class Cephalopoda; order Sepiida; family Sepiidae; genus Acanthosepion; species Acanthosepion pharaonis. The sequence goes on along the minus strand of CAHIKZ030002064.1, from coordinate 237,008 downwards.
ACTAAGGTATAGTGTGGCAAAACATATTAAAATTCTTGCACACACAAGCTGCATATATTTTTTAAAATATACGCCACTAAATTGTGAGTTTTTAATTCTAAATAAACAAGAGTGTTATTTATCCATAAAATCTGACCCAAGGCAATTAAAAAAATATCACGTGTCCTTCCTGATAATGAACATGGCACCTTCTTCCCCTGCATGGCCTCCAGTTTTCATCGCGAATAAATTCTTATCGCTTAATCTTTATTAAATTAGTCCCATTATTTGAATACTTGTAAAATCCACGATGCTCATGTAATATATATAAATACTAGCAGTAGAGCCCGGCGTTGCCCGGGGATGTAACAGTAAGAGATAGATCAAGTATCGACCATCATAAAGACTGAAAAATAAAATTGACAAAGATTATTGTTTAAGGTTGACGGACACGCATGTCTTAATTAGTTTTTTTTTTTTGTTTTTTTTTTTTTACGACTTGGTCAAATTCAAACAAAAACATTGTTTACAATCGTTATGAGTCTATCGATTGGTGAATAGAATTTTATTATAAACAATTGTCTTGTAAATGGAATTTTTAAAGCATTCTGAATGTAAATAAAGAAAAAAGTGTGCAAGACAATAAGAAATACTACCTGCCGAAAAAAAAAGTGGATGTTTGTTTTATCGGCTGAAAAATGTAAGAAATCCGATCCCATATATAAAGGAACACACACACACACACACATAAACAACCTGGGTTTTTAACCTAAGTCACTCCACGGAATCGCTAAAACATAGAGCATAGTCTGATGAAAAAGACGCCAAAGTTTATGAAAACAAAATTTTATCGTCAAAATGCTTATGTTTTTTTTGAAGAAGGATAGACTAAATATTTTTTTAATTATTTTTAAAAATTTTTCCATCTTTTTAGAATATTCTAAATTTTGATTTCAAAACCTTGTTTCTCTTTGTGACAACAAGGGGTAGTAAATAACATAGATAATTTTTAGCGCGTTTTTTTGTATTTACACACATTAATTTGGAAAATCTTGCAAAAATAAAAATAATTGTCAGATGTTAATGAAACTTTCAGAAACTATTCACAGATGATCGAAATTATTATAAATATTTTTTTTTATTAAAGTCATGGCAGAAATATTTTTTTTATATTTATTAACACCCCCATAACTAATTTTATGAAAAACTCTAGAAATTCGAGACCATCGGTTTTAGTGATTACAATAGTTAAAAAGAACAAGGCTTTGAAGAATGCAAATCATGTTTTTTTAGTTTTTTTTTTTTTTTTAGAACGTACCTGAAAATCAGCTGTGAATTGTAACATACAAAACTCAATAAAACAAATATATTATTTAGTTTCAAATGCTTTTATTTGTTTTAATTTGTTTTTATGAATATGGACAATATTTTCTGAAAGCAAAAAATTTTTTCAATGAAAATTGAATTTTTAATACAATTATTTCTTATTTCTTTAATTTTAAAAAAATTTTAAAAAAATGTTTAAATTGAATTTTAAAAATATTTTAACATTAGTTAAAAAGCAACATCAACCTTTCAAAATGTCCGTGTGAGATTGTCATTGTCTAGCGCTTTGAAAATTGTATAATTTGGACCAATCAGATTAGCCATGGTAATTAAGAAATGTAATTTTGTGTTTATAGTCGGACAGTAATTATCAAGTACGGAAGACCAACCAGAATACAATTTAGTTGCATTATTTGAGTTCAGCATTGTTCTCCGCTGTTAAGCCCTTTACTTTTTTGCGAAACACGTATGGAGAAGTTAATTTGAGTTTTCAATTTCAACTGAGAAGGGTACCTACAAGTAACAGTATCATCTAAAATTAATTAAATACCTTTTTTTATTAATCTCAGAAATTTAATCTGAATGGAAATACAAATAACACAGTAAAATGTAATAAATGTACTTATTAACAGTCTTTTCATAAGAAATTTTTAATTTTTTATATTTTAATCCATAAAGCATCGTAAAAATTTAAAAATGAAAAGCATAAACGTAAAAAAAAATAAAATAAAAAAAAAAATAAAAATAAAAAAAATTAGAGCGCTGAAAGTTTTCCTTAAAAAGTAACAAGGTAAATAATTTGTTCACTTAAATAATTTCACTTCCTTCCATCCGTAGAAAGAATTCTCCTCCCGTTAAGTTATCTAAACGTCATGAATGTGCCTTTCGTCAATCGTCAAGCGACGCGAAAGGTTATGACCTGCTTTGTTTTTATTTTCAAATTACATTTTTCGGCGCAGAAGCTAAGATAAGCTTGGTTCAAAATATTTTAAATAAACAGTATAATTTCTGTTTTTATTAAAATCAGTTTTGAAAAAATGATAATTGATTTTTAAAAGAATATCAAAGTAAGATTTTAATCTTTTTTATCAAATCGAAAAAAATGATTGAAAATGATTGATTATCTGCCCTTTTTTTTTTGACCAAAAAAAAAACAATATTTTTAACGAAAATTTCAGACGTGCTAGGAACGATTAAAAAATGTAAAAAAATACCCCAAAAATACTTTGATCTTTCCTCTTTAATAATAATATGAACATTAGACGATAAAATTTTGTTTTCGTCAAGTTCGACTTTTTTTTCATCATGCTATGCTCTTTTGTTTACATTTTCGTGAGTGATTTGTCCCCCTTTCATTCTCACGATGTGTCTTAATCATGTTTTCAAATTGATTTTATTAAAAAACAACTGTATTTTTCCCATTTTCGGCCCCGTTAGAACCATCACAAGGTAATTTTATGTAGTCCTGTGAAGTTTTGTTGAAATCAGCTAAAAAATGTAGGAAATTCGATCCAACATATAAACGTTACAGACACACACACACACACACACACACACACACACACACACACAATCTGCGTTTTATAATAAGTAAGATATATTCAAGTCCTTTCGTATTTTATGGCCTTACGAAACTTCTTCCCATTGTCTCATAAGATGAAGAGATATGCGATATTGGCTTAGAATGAGAAATCGGAGATCTGAGTTCGAATTCCAGTCGAGTTAGTTACATTCACTTACACGTAAATACACTTAGGAAAGGTATAAATCTATGTTCTCCTCCTACTTATGGGTTAAGTAGTAGAACTTACACCTGGAAAAATCAGTGTTAATCGCAAAAAGTTTATAATGCAATAATCACCCGTAAAAAAAAAAAAATAATTATTCTAACAAATCAAAATATATTTCGATTGATAAACCGTAAAAACAACTGAATCAATCATAAGACAAAGAAAGAGATTGATTGAGAGTAGGGAGATAGAGAGAAATACAGAGAGGAGAGAGAGAGAGAGAGAGAGAGAGAGAGAGAGAGAGAGAGAAACAGAAAGGTAGACACACAAAAAGTTTTAAACCTAGTCGAAGAAAGAAAGTGGATTGAAAAAGATTAAAGCTTGGTTGTGGGGAGTGGGGGTCGGAGAAAAAAAAGAAAAGAAAAAGGAAAAAGAAAAAAAAAGGCACGGATTATAAAATAGGTAAAATGTTCCCTAGGGCCGAGCGGATTAGATATACACAAATAATAAATAATTGTTTATAATTGTTTCAATCTTTAAAGGCAAACAAAGAGCACACCCATTTTGTGTTAGAATTTGTCTTTTTTAATACAACACATTCAAACAATTTAATCCGATAAATATTTTATTGATATTTCCTAAGCTTAGCCATGTCTCGCACTATACCAAATGTGTGTATAGTAGGAGGTGGTAAAATTGTACAAATCTCCCATGTCAGGAGGACCTATCTTCCTTAAAAATCAGCATTCGAAATCGGATTTAACTGGTCTCGAACACCGACAATTTATTTTTAACGAACACCGACATTTGCTTACCTTTTATTTATCCAATTATTTATGCGTGGTTGTGGTACTTTTTTTTTTAATTCTCTTTCAGCTTGCAAGGCCCGTTGATACTTAATCCCAGCCCACCAGAAACTGATAAATATTAAAGTTGCCCTCCCCCAAAAAAACAAAACAAAAAAAAAAAACGAAAAATAAACAGGAGCATCAAGAAAATTGTAGAATATGATAATATGAAAGTTAGGATAATAGTTAATACACTTTGCATTCCGGTATTTCTACTTCAGTTCGATTTTGTAGAGTTGTAGATTTGTACAGTGTTTGAGATTACAATATCTTTGAAAAGACAGATTGCAACGTCAATTACACTTCGTGACACGATTTTTGTACTTGAGTGGCAACTGTTATTTTCTATTTGCTTACGAAAAGAATACATACTAGAAAGTATGAAAAATGGTTAATATTTACTTCGAACTTTGCTTTTGTGGAAAGGATAATGATATTTCTGAAATTTATCTATTTCCATTGGGAAAAATGGCGAATGGGAACATTTTCGTTCACGTAAATTAGGAACAAAACGACATGTGATTCAAAAGTAGCATTTATTTATTTATTCGAAGATTACACAAGAGAGACAAAAACAAATTTAGATGTCAACGACAATGCACTTGGACATCTAGAAATAAACTGTTGATTTGTTATTGTAAAAATACAACAATTGGGGCACAAAGCCAAAAGAGGAAGTAGGGTGAGGATGGTTATCATTAACTATCTTATACCTATCTAAGCTGATTCATGACCCATTCATTCATTACAAGTAACTCATTCACCTCAAGAAGTCATCCTTCTCCATTTACTCCGACATATACCACACACACCCTATACACACAGGGAACCTACAAAAACACCACATGGCATAAAACTTTCTATAAATTATTTCACCACAGACCTTTTAAAGGACTGCGGTGAAATAATTTATTACATGGAACCTTAAAATAGTCTGTTTTTATTTCAATTATTTGCTCTGGATTTACATTGAGCTCTCTGGATTTTATCCTCCTTAGGTTTACCCATACGGATTACCTAGTTTTTCATAAACTATATATATATATATAAATTTAATGATGGTATGAAGATGAGAAGGCAGGAATGAATTCCCCCCCCAAAAAAAAGAATAAATATAACAAGAGAAATAACATTGTTAATAGGACCTGTCACCCCACCCCCCAAAATAAGAGTGGTCTCTGTATTCTGTCTTCAGACAGAATCAAGAAGCTCACGTGATTTATTGCGCATGAAAACATACAACAATGGTGGCGCAAAGCCTAAAAGGGGGAATGGGTTGAAGCTGGTCGACACTTACTATCTTATACCTAGTTAATCCGATTCACGACTAATTCATTCATTACAATTTTCACATCCACATACAAGAACTCGTCCATCATCATTCAATCTTACATATACCACAATACCGCACACACTCAGGAACCTACAAAACACCACATGACATAAAAATCGTTGGACATAAAATTATTTATAAATTTTAAGGTAATTCACTGTTGGCGCCCAAGAGCAGAAAAAGCGCAACTCAGCCACCAACAAGCCGAACCACCCACAGAGTGGATCCTTCGCAGTCCCCTCCACTAACTCACGATACAAGACCTTCAGAACCATGGAAGATCACTGGACCGAAGAACGACACTCAAGGCCGCTCGACACTTGCTGAGGAGAGTCGAGAGTTTCGCGGAAGGACATAATCCTATCCTTAAGTCTCTTCCACCACCTATTCCCAATAACCACCCCCACTAGTTCCTGCTGCACTAGTTTAATTAGCTGTTGTTGGAAATTCAAATCTGTCCAGTAAAGACATATTGAATGTCCAGCCATTCTAGGCCTAGTATCTAACGCCATCCGGGCATAGATGAGTCTATGGTCCGAATAGCCTAACCAGTGGAAGGTGGGACAATCTAATAAGTCTATATTGGCCCTCCTCGCTAACATTCTATCCAGGTAGCTGGCAAACCCATGTAGACGGTCACTTAAGTGCTTATGCCCACATCTCCCGCCCAGGATGATCGACCCGGCATCTATCGACGAGACCAAACTCGCCGATCAGATCAACCCGGCTACGATCGCCCGGTGACCTCCCGCTAGCTCCACGCCCCTGTCTATGTCGGGGTTCAGGATGGCATTCCTGTCTCCTACTAAGATTAAGCGCGACGAATCATCAGGAACGACCCTAACTGAGGGAAAAACGAGACGTTCCCTCCAGCTAGAAGTAAACTGCACTGTTCAGCTTACGTTTCCTGGATTTATACTGCCATCTATGTTGCCAGAACGTTCTAGAAATCGTTGAAATTTTTACAAACTCCTCGAAAGTTCTTCAAGCTTCTAGAAAGTTCTAGAAAATCCTCTTTCAGCAACTCAGCGTCGAATCTGTCTGAAATGTAATGGAAAATAGATTAGTTTCAAAACGTTGATGTTCAGGTCACAAAAGCAAAGTTTAAAGGGAATAATAGTTATTTCCTTTCCTTTCTAGACAGAAGTAATTAGGAAATAATACTGATCAAAAAACAAAAAAGACCAAAATTTGTTATAAATATTGCAGTTGTTTTTCGCTCGTATTTTATTATTTGGCTCCCCACAGCAATAGCTTATTATCATTATTACTGAATATCAAGAGACAGAAATCAAATCTCCTGCACTTTAAAAAAAATCCTCATTGACTTTAATAAGGTGTTGGTCCTGATCAGTTATTCTTACTCGGAATAATTGAGTTTCTACACCAATAGTAATCGGGGATCTTCATTGGATATTAAGTAACAGCAAATCTCTTCAATATTCGATCACTCACCCCAGTATTTTACTGATTATATGTTTTTTTTTCCAGTTCTCTTCCATAGTAGTAGTAGTAGTAGTAGTAGTTGTTGTTGTTGTTGTTCTTCTTCTTCTTCTTCTTCTTCTTCTTCTGAATAATAATAAAAAGAGTGTGGAACGATTCTCAATAACAAAGCCATAGGATCAGGGCCACCTGCAGAATTTGTCAACCTCACATTCAGAGACCAGTCCTCTTCTTAATGTATTGCATTCATAGAAGTATCAGACAGCTAGTGATACATTATTATTATTATTATTATTATTATTATTATTATTATTATTATTATAAATTATGAATATGTCTCATGTAACCTTTTTATACATAACAAAAAAAGAGAAATTACTGTTTGTAACGTGACAACAAAATCTTCAAGTAATTGATTGTTTGTCATCAACAGGTGTCCTCTTTCGACTACCTACAGTGCACATGGCTAGGTTTGAGGTCTTTAGATTAATTTCAATTACAATCGCTCTTTCTCTCTCTTTCTTTCTCTCTCTCTCTCTCTCTTTGTCGCGTGCGCAATTTATTTGTATTTCTGTCTCGTTCTCTCTATAGATATTAGTGGTTATAATTTAGTCGCCAGTTTATGACGATCTACTATACAATTTCAAGTGCAAAGATTTCCAACAAAAACAAAACAATGCTTATTTGTGTATTCAGTATGCAGTTTAAAAAAATGAGAAAAAGTAAAAAAAAAAAAAACGGACACACCTTATACAATCCTTCATTTTCTAAATTTTTTATTTGAATTCAGAATTGTCCTTCTCCTAGACTAGTTGCAAACAACAGTTAAAGTCCCCAATCTATCCTGCAGTTTATTCCAGTCTTGTTGGATGGCCATGCACTGTAATCTATTGAAGAGATCACCGATCTAGGAAGTAACATTTCACGAAATGGTAACTCGACGAAGATTTAGGGAAAAGAATTGGAAAAGCTGAAGGTGTATTCTAACTTATGAGACTCATATGGTTTAGCAGTTCCTTCAGCTACGCTACTGACAATAGAATTATACAGCCGGAGTTTACTGCGGTTGTATAATTCTATCACGGTACAACTGTGACTGTATAAAAAAACAGTCACAGTTGTACTGAGAGCATGACACAAATTATAAAAAAATACACATCAGAAAAGTAAACAATTCATAATCTATCTATCTATCTATCTATCTATCTATCTATCTATCTATCTGTTCGTCCCACTGGCTGATTGTCTTTGTAGATAGAAAGCTAGATAGATGGATAGATAGATAAACAAAGCCAGAGAAGCAAACAGTTCTATCTATCTATCTATCTATCTATCTATCTATCTATCTATCTATCTATCTATCTATCTATCTAGTTCTGTTCATTATCTATCTATCTATCTATCTATCTATCTATCTATCTATCTATCTATCTGTTCGTCCCACTGGCTGATTGCCTTTGTAGGTAGAAAGCTAGATAGATGGATAGATAGATAAACAAAGCCAGAGAAGCAAACAGATCTATCTATCTATCTATCTATCTATCTATCTATCTATCTATCTATTGAATGAGAGAGCAACATTCTAAAATGTTGCTCTCTCATTCAATAGTAGGGAACTGCAGAAAGAAGATAAATGCCTAGGAGTCAGCGAAGGAGATACAATACAACATACTCAAATAAAGGAGAAAGTTAGAAAAAATGTGCGCCTGGTGTTAAATACCGAGTTGAATAGAAAAAAAAAACACCGAATATAAGCCATCAACAGTTTGGCTGTTCCTGTGGTGCAATACAGTTTCAATATCGTGATCAGAACTATAGTCGACATTAAGGGAGTGAATGTAAAAACAAGAAAGCTTCTTACTTGCCACAACATGCATTATCCTAAGGCTGATGTTGATCGTCTATCTGTGTCCAGATCTGAAGGAGAGAGGATTAGTTCAAATAGAACTGTCTTAGAAAACTACAATAATCGGTTTTCAAAGATACCCAGAAACTAAAGAAGACTGGATGATCTGTGTAAAAGAACATGAAAGTAAGAAACTTTATACATAAGTAAGTAATAAAGGACGCCAACAAATTCAAAAGGGAATTTCAAGTGGGTGAGAAGAGTAAATAAACCATAATCCATCCACTGCAGCAGCAACAAACCTAAAAAAAAATGGCAAAATGCAATGGACCAAATGCAGAAATGATGGAAAAATAAACCCCTGCTCGTGCCAGACAAGCTGATATAAATAAACCCCATACCTATCATTGGTCGCGTAGTATAGTATTAAAAGCTGAAATTGAAGGTTTTATTTTTGCAGCACAAGATCAATGCTTTCCAAGCTAGAAATTATCACGCAAACATACTGAAAAATTATGTTGACCGCAAATGCAGATTCTGTGATGAATATACAAAGACAAATGACCACCTTTATGAGGTTGCACGGTATTAGCATTCACCGAAGATAAAACTCAGCATTACAGGGTGGGCCAATATCTGTACTGGAAAATTATTATTATTTATGGAAAAGAAACTGCAAGAAATTGGTATGAACATCACTCAGACCCAGTTACAGGTGTAGGAACTGTAACAATTTTATGGGACTTTACAATATACACAGACAGAACAATCACAGATAATCACTCAGACATTGTGATTAAAAACCACAAAAACAGAATTGTGTTTTCATACTGACATGGCAGTTCCTGTAGACTGTAATGTATCTTTGAAAGTCTTCCAAAAACTATCAAAATACAGTAATCTTGAAGTGGGAATTTTTTAAAATGTGGCACATGAAGACATCAGTAATTCCTGTTGTGGTTGGGGCCTTGGCTTTGATTCGAAGAGGTTTTAATAATAATTTCTGGCATTTTAAAGAAATACAAAAAAAAAAAAAAGAAGAATTCTCACTATCAGAGCTCACACGCTCCGAAGGGCTTTATGTAAAATGTGTATATTTATTTTCTTTTACACAAATGTGCAGAGAAAAATGTTATGACGACATTTCTGACCTTAAGTCTTTGGTTGGGATCCAGGGGGGAATAAGTATACAACAAAAAGAAACAACAACAACAACATCAACAACAACGATAATAATAATAATAATAACAGATACTCAAGACGACAAATATCATAAACTTCCTACCTCTGCAGCAAAGGAATTTAAGTTGCTGGTGAAAGCCGCTTACATGAAGACTCTTGAACAAAAATGGAGATCTGCACCCATGTATAGAAAGTAGCCAAATCGTCTTGATGAACCAGATATCGATGTTCACTAAGTCTTTAGTCTATCAATGGCTTAGAAGCAGTTGTGTTAAGGGGAAGACAGAAGACCTTATTATGGCAGAACATGACCAATGCCTTCAAGCTAATGCCTACAAGGCTAACATCAACAAAGATAACTCAAATCCTGACTGTCTCTTATACCACAAATTTGAGGAAACTGTTGACCACATAGTATCAGTGTACTCAGTCCTTGCTGAGAAAGAATACATTATTAGACACGACAGGCTAGGGCAATATATTCATTGTTGTCTCTGTTTGAACTATAGTATTGATGGATGGTACAAACATAAAGAAGGGTACCGAAAACCATGTAAGTAAAATTAGTGGACACATCAGCATCTCAGAGCTACAAAAGATTACTATGGGCAGAACTGCACATACCATCCGCAACACCCTCTGCATCCAAACGAAACGTCACGAATGTACATGGATAACTACCCTATAGTGCCATGTTTATTCATAGGTCCCAGCAGAATTAATAGCTGGCAAGATATTACCACTCACAATGATAATAATAATAATAAGCCAGGCCAGGAGTCTAAGTCAGTCTCTAGTAATCATAAACAAAAATAAAAATCTGTCAATAATAACCGATATCGTAGAGATAGGCTGTTGCGTCTATGGGAATGGAGTGGCATGTAAATAAGAATCCATTTTTTTTTTTATTTGTAAGAATTGTTCAACAGTGGGACACTGTTCCTCCAATAAGGTTTTAATGTTGGTAGTTCTACTGACACACCTCACACACACACACACACACACACACACACACACACACACACACACACACACACACACACACCCCTGCACACACACACACACACACACACACACACACACACCTCTGCACACACACACACACACACACACACACCCCCTGCACACACACACACACACACACACACACACACACACACACACACACACTGCACACACACACACACACACACACACACACACACACACACACACACACACACACACACACACACACACACAAAGATATAAGATTTTGCTTGTAAAATCTGTGATAACTATATGTAAGTATATTTATAAAAATGTCTTTCTGTTTAAAAATTCTTACTTGACTTGTTTAGTCTCAATAAGTTCCAACCTCTTGAAAATAGTCCCGTAGCTTTACCACTTTTAATTTTTGCCTTCATGTTTGCTTTGAAATGATTCATATGAAATTAGTCAGGTATTTAACAGACGTGTACAGTCTTGTTTTAAAACAATAAGTTAATGGATTTGCTGTAAAATGGCCAATGGCTAAAAGAAATCACTGGTCATTTCGGAGATATTATTGTGCAGTTGAGTTCTTTTTATTTACATTTTATGTCTTGAAACTTAATATAGAGCCATTGTTTAAAGCAAGAAACTGAGGAAGTGGTATCATTGAGTGAGTTTTAAACATTGCAAATACTATAATGATGGAGACATAAAGTAATGAAATTTTAATAAAGAAGAAAGAGTAATGCAAGAAGGGAAATAAAGATTGAAAAAGAATTATATGAGAGCGTTATAAAGAAAGAGAAGGAAAATCGAAAAAAGAAAGCAAGAAAGAAGGTAAAAGAATTGGTAGGATGAAAAGGTTAAAAGAAAGATAAAGAAAGGAAATAAAAAAAAGTTAATACAACGAAATATACAATATCGTGCAAAAGTCTTAGGTAATTTTAAACTATTGTAAACTTCTAATAATTGTCATTTTATAAGTGGATGTCTTTTATTGTATTGTTTACAGATGAAACTTTGGCCATATTGAAGTCATTTTCAGACCTAATTATTATATTTTTAGCAAGGGTTCTGAATGTGGGGAGAAGATGTGAGATGACCACCAAAAATGGCCATTTTTCGGCCACCTGACTTTTTTTGTTTTCTCTTTTCTATTTCACCGCTAAAAAGCAAATATTTTTCGGAACAGGACCGATTTTTTCTTACATATATAGTAAATACTTACATTAAATCCAGTATTCTTTCATTACTTTCATTACTTGAAATCACGGCAAACATTTCCGATGTTCAAGAATATTAAAACCAGCAAGCAGTGGCAAAGGAACTTGAAATGCCAAAAAAACGGTATTTCGCGAAGTCTCAAAGTCCTGGAAGAGTATGGAATCGATCAAACTATGATCGCCTTCGAAAGCTGTCGGATAGTATGGAAACTGATCAGAACAGGAAAAAGCTAAGTGGAAAACTGATAGACAAATGCGTACGATAGACTGATGCGTACTGATAGACTGATGCGTACGACTTGTCCAATTTGATGTCAGCAAATGAAACTAAGTGCAACCTTCAGGAACAGGGAAGGAAGAGATTCATTTCAACGAAGAAACCGTTTTTTTTTTTTTTAAGCATTTCACCCCAAGCAAGGCGGGAAGCCACTAGGACGCAAGGGGTTACAGAAAATTTAGAGCAAGATCAGATAGGAGTGATAGAAGAAAGGATGAGGAGGAGGGTAGTGGATAGATCAAGGCAACTAGAGATGTCGATTGACATTACATTTAAATAGCTGGAGATTATAGCTCTCAGGGAAACTGAAATAGGGAATGGAGTTCCACAGGCGAGAGGTGCGAGACATGAAGCTATTGGAGTAGAAGAGACGGCTACATTTAGTAGGGCGCTTGAACTCATGACGTCTGGGAACCAGCGAATGCAGCTCCTCGGAGCAATTTCCATGAAAGTATTTGTAGAACAGACAGAGGGAGGCGACGGCGCGTCTGTGAGAAAGTGACTGTAGACGAGATGCCAGAGCAGGGCCAACTACATTGCATATCCGCATCTGGAGCCTATCAAGAACCCTGAGGCAAACAGAAGGGCCACCAGACCATATATGGCAGCAATACTCCATGCAAGGGCGAAAAAAGCATTTGAAGGCAACATTAAGTTGATCAAAGTGGTATGAACTGTGAAATGCAGAAACTGTAGATAAGATCACATTCAACGATGAAAGGAAGATGGAGCTGGATTCTAATAAGTGTGAATTTGAAAAGAGTGAAGTTTCGGTATAAGAGTCTGATGCTTTAGGGCTGCATAAAGGAGGTGGTTCAAGAAAATTGGTTAAAATTAACTACAGCTTAAATAGTGCCAAATATACCCTGTTGGTGAAGGAAATATTGATACCAGACGTGGAGATGTTTTAGCATAACGGAGCCACATATCACAGATTGCATCACAGAGCCTGATTGATGAATGTGTCAGTGTATTGAAATATTTGCCAGATTAGAGTACTGACTTAAATGATGGATCAACTGCTGACAGAACTAATGTGTAGAATTCATCAGAATAATCCACTCGATATTGAGACGTGGGAGCCCAACCACCATCTTCAAAAGTAACTAGTCTCTGTGAAGATGGTGAAAGAATTGTTCTCATCCCATCCTAGGCAAATTGAAGCAATTATTTAAGCTACATGAAGCCACACAAAATATTAACAATATGCGTTAATTTCTTAAAACCAACCTTATTTAATACATTTTCATTACAGGCAGTTTTCCATTTTAAAACACAGTATCAGACTTGGTTTATGGGAGGTATCTGAAATCTATAAAGGGGCGTAAGACAAGGATTCATCTTCTCGCCGAATATTCTACCTTTACAGTGAAACAATCTTGAATTAGAAATCCTACCAGAATTTATTACTAACGGCCACAATCTTAACAACATAAGATATTCAGATGATTCAGTGTTGATAGCAAACACAAAAAGAAAACTACAAGAACTCCTACAAAGGAAAGCGAGAAGAACTAAACATCAATTGTAAGAAAACAATGTACAGTTGACAGCAAAAGGAACAGCTCAAGATGCAAACTAAGAATTGAATAAACCAAAATCAAGTAAGTACAAAAATTTAAATATCTAGCAAGCGTTTTCACAGAGGATGGAAAATGCGACACCGAAATCAGAAGGCACATTGGAATAGGGAAAGATGTCTTCCAAAAGCTAAGCAAAGCATTAAGAAACAAGAAAATTTCGGTAAAAATATAGAAAAGAGTACTAGACTGTTATGTAATATAGGTCATCCTAAATGTCATTGAATGCTGGACTATCTCCTCACAGCTGAAGAAGAGACTTGAAGCAAAAGAAATGTGGTTCTACAAGTTTTATGGAAAATGAAAACAAAAAAGACGCTTATACATAGAATCAGAAAAAGACAGTTAAAGTTTTCTGGAACACATAATGAAGAAAGAGGGTTTAAAAAGTTAACACTCACAGGACATATTGAAAGCAAGGGGGAAAGCAGCGAATAATTTACCTAAGGTGTGTGGGTAAATGGTTGGTAGAACAGGGATTAGAAGCGATATTAAAAAGAATTTACTATGAGCTACAAAGGTCGATCTGAAGGAACACGACACATAGAAGAAGCCCCTTAGTTATATCAAACTTCACACTATATTTCTAAGATGAGGTATTATGTACAGTATTTACATTAGTCGGACTATTGTCCTTATGAGGACAATAGTCCGACTAATGTAAATACTGTACAAACTTCACACATTATGAAGACCTAGGTTCTTTAGCTAATATTTAGTTCCGGAACTGATAAACAAACGGAGGTATTCAAGATAGATTAGTTCTCTTTATTTGGATATGCTACACAATTATTCCAATTCAATTATTCCAATTCAAGTTTAATAAATATGCAGAAAAATGAAGAAATCAAATAATAATGGTGATAATGAGGATGATAAATTCCATGATCCTACGCCAGGCATGGGCCTCATAGCGTTTAATTTTAATTGGTTGGAAGTGTTAATAAATGTACATTTTGTCATGATAAATTAATATAGCGAATATCTGGTTCAGTACCACAGATTTGTTTGTCTGTTACCTAACCTTAACCAGCTGGGCACATCCCCTAGAGGCTGACTCACTGTATTCATGAGTGAGAGTCGTGGGGGAGAATCATGATCGGGTGTCATGAGGGTTTTTTAAGGATGTAGCTTCCAAGGTGTTTTGGGAGTCACATATTTGGGAACACCCTCAACCAGAGATTATTTGGCTGTGATACAGTTGCTGGTATACATTTATCAAACTAGGTATTATGATGGATACATTGGGCATCGTACATTTGTACCTCAACGTTTCTTTGTTGGTGTTCTGCTCTTCTATTTGATAATAATAATAATAATAATAATAATATGAAGCAAATTGAACAATACAGAATTCAACCCAAGTATCAGTCAACGTCTTCGTTGTGAATGGCAAAACCATCTTGACTGTCTGACAAGCCAGACTTTTTAAATAGCCACGGACCGGCTGCGAATTCAATCAAAATTTGAAAACCAGGTGGGGTGATAGCTTACTTTCATCACTGGTTATAAAACCACGAAATGTATCTCTTTAAACCACGCTTGTTCGCAAAATTCTTTTTGGTGCGTTTTGAGACCATCGCACCAATTCTTTTTTTACAAACTTGAAAACCAAATTTTCTACGCGTATCTTTTATAAACCGTCAGGCTTTTTTTATGGTATTTTTACAAGATCAATTTGAGCCTCACATATACAAATTTTTACACATCAAATTTTATTCAAGCCATTTTTTTACTAAGCGACTGACTTCACTGTAGATTTTATTTAAATAGTACATCTGAGTAACTTTCTTCTTTTACTAAATGTTTTAAAGACGCCACTTTTGTAATAAAAAGTGTAATAAACAAACCTAAATTGTTGTATCATTTTTATTTGACTTTTAATTAATTCAGTTTTACATTTCTTTTCTATTATATACATTTTTATACCAGAGAGAAGAATAGTAAAAACAAGTAAATGATTATAAGTAAATAACGGACGAAATAACATAAAATAATAAATAAATAAAACAAAACGACAAGAACTGAAAGAAAGAAAGAAAGAAAGAAAGAAAGAAAGAAAGAAAGAAAGAATAGTGATTTTCTGAGCATTTTCTGGAAAAGGAGTTTGTTCTTTGGAGATTTGTGCAAAACAATTTGGTCTTGCGCTGTACTCAACTACACTAAGTAAACAGCAAAAGCAAGCAAAGTGGCTGATTAAAGATTAAAAGAAGAAAACTTATCCATAAGCGGTTTTTTTTCGCTAATCGAAGCGCATAACCCAGAAAAATCACTTTCACTAGATTAATGACGTTGAAGACCTACTTATGTAAAAAAAAGTTTCTTAGAAGAATAAGAAATAAAAAAAGGAGAATGAATGAACGTGCAAGAGGAAGTAATAAACCTGTACAAAACAATTCATTAACAATAGTCACAATAGATTGTAATATGTGCAAGAACAAAATAGCATAATAAATATCTACGCAAATTAAATTATATAAAGGAGCCGTTGTTAACGTCCTGTCACCAGATCCCAGAAGAAACATTTAGAGGTCTTGTAGAGAGTAGCTGATCGGGTAAAAACTGTTTTTCCGAAACATAAAAAACTAGCACCTTATTAATATTGTTTTTGTTCATCAGTTTATATACGAAAAGGTTCTTTTAGATTAAATTCTGCAGTCATTTATCACCTGATAACTTATCTTATTTGATAACACCGGCATGTTTTATAGCAGCTTTTGTCAACGTCAAATTAGAGAATATCTTACAACTAACCACATGACTTTAGGCTACTGAATTTAATAATAATGTCTCATTTAGATTATAACCCAGTCCATGAAATTTAAACAGTAGATACAAAGCATGGTGTTACTATCAAAGAAAGATGATTGCATCAATTTATTAGCGCTGAACTTATTCAGGCTTAAAAAAAGAATAAAATATATATTGTCAATATATTGTATAATGAAATGACTTTTATTTTGATTGTATAGTGAAATGGATTCGTCTATTCCTGGTGTTTTATAAGCTGTGAGTTTTATTAATTCTACATTTAGTGCCTCCTGAAATGTACACTTGTAAATAAAATCTTTTAACAAAGATATCCAGCTGTACATTTCTTTTTCGACTAAAATATTTCCATTACAAAATATGGAATTATAACGCAATGTGACAAACTGATGAACATTAATCGAATTAGATCAGAAATTATCATCATATTGATATCCACAGACATGGGCGTTTAACAGCGTAAAAAGAATGTCTTCACTCTTGGAACAGATAAACGGGGCATTATTATCGTTGGCACAATTCACACAAAAACAAAAAAAAAGTTTCATATTTTACATAATGCCTTTTCAAATATCTTATCTGAAGAAAAATATTCACAAATTAAGGTTTTAATCCTTAATAAATGATTTTTATTCGGTTATAAAAAAAAAGTTGTTTCTGGTGCTGAGTTGTCTCGGTCATGAGTTGTGCCGGCGCTCAGTCAGTGGTGCTGAGTTGGCGGTGTTGAGTTGTCCTTTCTTGCATTATAATGTCTTTATATTCACCGAGAAAGTTGAAATTGCATGGGCACACCATGAAATTCACTGACATCCTAAAGGCTCCACTTTAGGCAATAGAGGATAAACGAATTGACAATATCACTGGGTGGACTGAAAGATTATTCACGGAGACTCAGACATTGGTACGCAACTGAGACATGTGAGTGAATTTTTCTCTCCTTTTTTGATCGATGCATCACCTAGTTCTGTATATAGAATATTGAAATAATTTATTTTGCGATTTTCGAAATTTTCTATGAATTTTGTTAGGGATTCACAGTTAATTTAAACGGGTTTTTCACTTGAATATTAATTTTGGTTTCCCTTCGCCTTCATCCAGCAACAAGATCAAGAATGCCTATGACGAAACTCTCTAAGTTTCGAAGATAAGAAGTAAAATATAGTCATAAATAGGATGTTGGAGGTCATGAATTTGTTGGAGGTTGAATCGAGGTTAGGTCAGTTTATGTCAGGTGTATGATTGGTTGCAACTTAGTTCTATACATGGAGGCGCTCCTTCGGAATGATAGATAAAAAAAGAAACGAAAATTCAACTGAAATATATATATAAAAGTAGTCCTGATTCTCTGTCCGTCACACACTGTCTACGTGTTACATTGCATACGCATGTATAGTATATATGCGTATATCTGTGTTGTGCGTGAGTAACATTTTTTTAAATCCTTTCGCCCCAAGCAAGGCGGAAAGCAAATAAATTTTAAGATTTCAGATGTAGCGAACCCCTCCCACGGAGGGGTCGCGATATAATATGGCCCGTACGCCCCAAATAAGGATTGTCACAGGAGGCCAGCTAACGTTTAAAAATTAAGATCTGAATCTGACGAGTCAACAAGAGGACAACAAACGACAAACTTAAAATTAATACAAATTTATTTACATCATATACATGAACAAATAATGAATCAAGTAATGGTGGCAGAATTAAATAAGGAATATTAACCAGCTAGAAGATCTCGATAATATGTATAACTGTGACTAAATGTTAAAAGTAGAGTCCATGTAAGTTAAGTTGGGATGTAAGTCCACAATTTGAAAGTTCACTTCACATGTTCGGCGATAGTGTAGAAAAGTTGAGAAGTATAAAAAGTATAAAAAATGTACACAAAGAGCATTTAGATTAAGTTAGTAATAACCAACCAACTAAAGACAAGTTAGGTTGATTATAATCCAAATAAACTTGATTTATTAAATTGAAGGGATTGGAGTAACGCAGTGAAGAAAAGGTCAAGGTCATGAAAATATTTAACGTCTGCTCTTGATCACATGGAGGAGCGAATAGGAAAACGTCAATAGTAACCAAATTCTGGCCAGTTAAGAACATTCTTGGGTGGGAATATGAGATTTTTTAAAATGAAATTATCAATTACTACGTTATCTGCAAGGTAAGTTGGTTCACTGTGTCGTGCGAGACAAAATCTTTCTCTCCAGAATCTATCTTACATATTTATAAATCTACCATTCATTCTTGCTTTGAATATTGCTGCTACATGTGGTCTGTTGCTCCTGCAATATATTTAGAGATTCTTGATAATTTCAAACAAGAATCTGCAGAGTTATTGGTCCTGACCTGGCATCTCGGCTTCAATCACTTTCCTACTGCTGTAATGTACCTTAATTTTTTCTATAAATACCTTTATCGTAATTGTTCTGATGAACTATCTTCTAGACTATGAATTTAAGCGCATTGCTAGATTAGCGGCAACATCTCATCATTTTACAGTTAAAATGGTTAGATGTAACCGTAAGTTTCTTTTCTCACACTTCTGGCATGTGGAACTCACTTCCGGCTTCTTGCTTTCCAGTCAGGTTTCATCTTCAAAAGTTTAAATGAAATGTTAATCGTTATCTTCTGTCTTCTTAATTCCTGTTCTCTTAATGTTCTCGTTCCTTAATGTTTTTCGATTTCTTATATTTTGTTCACACTCATCTTAGTGGCTTCATTGCCTTGCTTGAAATGATAAAAATATGCATAAATGAAAGAAGAAAAAAAAGAATTTCAAAATGAACACTGACACTGACCCGGGTCTTTTACAGGTGATTAAATTTTCTCGGCGTTGGAAACGTGCTAATTGAAGAGAAAAATATTCCAGGCCCTAGTTTACAACTTTCGCCGTTTCACTTGAGGGAATGGCAGGGATTTGGAGTAGTTCACTAATTACTAAACAAAATACATTTATTTACATATGCTTGTGGTATTTAATATACACTCAGGCACACGCAC